>CAUYSK010100022.1:0-33632 GCA_963575035.1 Avahi laniger
GTCTCACTTCCAATATACTCTACAACCAAGTTAACCAGTAACAAATATCCAATAAACTGAAGAGTAAATCAGAATTCAATTTCAATTGTCAGCTTCTAGACAGTTTCAGCACTTAAACATGTTTTCTGCTCAGCAAAAGTCAAGTCAAAACACTGAGAGCACCATGAAACCAACAGAATGAAGTATAGACTTTAACATTTAAAAATGAGTTGTATTATTTGCTTCATTAACAACTGATTTGGGTATAAACTTTGTCTGTTTTTCTTCCATAAAGTGACATTTTTCTATCTTATTAGGGCTGTAGTAAAGACAGAAAAATCCACATAAAATATTTTGCGATGTTTATGTTGTAAAAGCCAAAAGGGAGTTATATTCTTTGCAAATCACCTAACAGCATCATTACAATGCTCAGAGAGAAGAATAGTAGGATTTATCCCTTGCAGTCTGTCTGGGTATAGGGCTATGGGGCTACATTTGTTTTATTCTTTAAAAGCATTTGCCTAGGTTTATAATGTTATAGTACGGAGTGCGAGAAATGACCACTTAAAGACCAAATTGAGCCGAATTATGAGTCTTTATTAGCTGGCCAGCGACCACCCCTGCCCTGTCAGAGTACAGGTACAGAGAATGGTGGCTAGCCAAAAAAGCAAGGGGATCTTATACTGTTCTAAGATGGGCTACGTGACATGAGGTACAGGGAAGTGGGGCAGAGATGGGAAGTGGAACAAATTACATCATACATTCCATAACCGTGGGATCCGGGACCTGCCTAGGACCACCTACTCCATTACGAGCGACTGATTATAATCTTTAAGCAAGCAGGTTTACAGAAGCGATAGCATTAGTTAGGTTAAGGACCATTCTTTCTCCAGTTAAGCAAGCACAATAAAACTTCAACCATAGGCAAGGCGGCTGGAAAGTTTAAACAGTCAGTTATAAGAAATAATCAGTCTCAGCTTGATCACTTTGTTTTCCATCCTTAGCCACTAGGACAAAGTACATGAGTAAATTCTTCCCAAATGAAGCAACGGCGCTAAATTTTAACTTAGGACAGCCCTGAAGGCAGAATAGAGGCAAGCCACTTTAAAGTCAGCACGTGGTTTCTTGATTCTCTTGTCTAGTTAAGTGTTAACCCACAAATCTCCATATATTTCTAATCTAACATCATAACCTACTACATTTGGGGGGGGGTCCACTACATTCCCCACTGGTTTTCTGGGTAATCAAATCTTTGATTATGTATTACAAATCATCTTCACAGATATGATGATAACAGGTGCAGAGCATCATTAATTTTACACTTTGGATACGTTTTTGCACATATGTCAAGAGACAGTTGATTATAAAAGGGCCACTTTATAATGCTAATAGGAATAGGATCAAAGGGTCGACTACTGCAGACAGGAGAGTAGTTAGCCATGGGGACCATGTGAAAAGGTTTTTGTACCAGTTATTATCAGCATTTAATTGTTCTTCCCTTTCTCTTATGCTACTTCACACCTGGGAAAGACCGTTCTGGATTACTCCTGAGTGATTAGCATAGAAACAGCAAGTTAGTTTCTCCTAAAGCAACACATAAGCTTCCTTGTTTTAAAAGCAAGTCCAACCCTCTCCTATTTTGTAGTACTACCTCAGCTAAGGAATCTACTGATTGTTCTAAGTAGCCGATAGACTTTTCTAAGTCACTTAAATCTAGATCCTCTTGGTGGCTTAGCGTCTTAAAGTTTTGGTTTCCAGTGATGAGGGCCGTGGTGCCCACAGCAGCAGAGCCTGCAATGCCTAGTCCTATTAATAAAGGCACCAAAACCGGGATGGCTCTTTTCATATGCCACGTAGTGGAAGCTTGCAGATGTTCTCTACCTCCTTCGCCAGAGTAGAAGTACACTTGCAGAACAATATGAGACAGAATACAAAGATCTTGTTTTTGTACAATTATAGAAGGCCTTACACATGAGTGATTCCTGTAGTTCATGTAAACCACGTGCCATTTGGAGCCACCCATAGTGGTTCATACTCAGAGTCTGTAGAGCTATTTATTTGGATAGTAATATTACAGGATCCTGCGTAAGGGGACCGGGCGAAGGTAAAGCCCAGTGGGTGGACGCAGGTCCCTTGCCCTTGCAGATCCTCTAACGTCAACTTGGGCTTTTGGCCCCACCTGCACAAATGCTGTTTGTGTGCATCTTTGGTAGTCATATTTTTAATAAAATTTTCTCCTTGGCCAAGGGGCCGGTTGGCCCCAATGCCAACATAATAAGGGGATGGGGTTTAAGCAAAGCCAACAATCCTTAGTCATATTAGGCTTAGTTTGATCAATAAAATTATAAACAGAATTCAGTGGGTTAAGCAAAGGCTGTCTGCAGGGAACTGGCAGTAAGTCCCGCACAGGGTGGGTTAGCACCATCGGGGGGCATGATGGAGATGGCAATACTGGCCCCAAATATATCTCTCGGTTTGGACCTATAAGATTGAGCTGCCGAACTGGGGTGAAGCTTCGTATAGTAAAATGGATTCCTGGATCATTAGAGCCCCCTGTCATGACACACAATCTAAAACCCCAAGTTTTCCCCGACACCCAGGCCTGATTTTGCCATTGCTTAATATTTATGGTCACAGGGTTACAAGTTCTGAGAGAGTTACGAGTGGGGGTTCTCCTTACCAGTAAAATATCAGGATCATTGTTTTTCCAAGAGGCCGTAGTTACACAACTCCACTTGGCACAGGGGAGTGCCCCTCTGCCTGACAGTGTGGAGGGCCTGCAGCGGGGCAAGCGCAGGACCGAGAGTCCTGCAGGCCTTTTTCCATATGGATGGATCCACATCCACATGCAGGTTCTAGTTTAGCCCATTCAGGGACTCCCTGGTATGGAGGCTCCCCCACCACAGGTTTATTGTATTTTTCTCCTAAAAGGTGGCACAGGTCAAAATGGAGAAGAGGTGGAAATAAAGTTGAATTTTGAGTTACCACAGTGCCATTTACAGTTCGTGTGAGCACCGAAGTGTAATTTATAGGTTGGTGAGGGCTTGCCCCCACTAGGACAATTAAAATGCTCCAGAAGAGTGTTTTAAAAGTCTTATCTTTAATGGGTCCTCAGTGGGTTGAGCCAGAGTCGCCTTCTTGATCTGGGTATGGTGAATCCATTAGCGCTTTCCTGCGACTTTCACGGCTGTTGGGTGGTGAGGATCACCGGCAGAGGTCCAGTCCACTTGGTCTCTAAAGTAGCCAGTTGAAGCTTCTTTATCCAGACGAGATCTCCAGGCTGCACCTGGAATGAAGCTTTGTTGGAGGGAGGGTTAGTAGGTCTAGGGTGAGCAGCCCTTACTAAATCTTGAGTTGGTTGGGCACTGAACTGCAAGGACTTAAGAAGGGAACGATTATTTAATTCCGTTACCTTGTCCTCCCCCAACTTAGGAACGAGGGAGGGAGGATGGCCAAACATGATTTCATGTGGAGTTATTCCTTTCACATAAGGGGTACGTCTAACTCTTAGCAAAGCAAAAGGAAGGAGACTCATCCAGTCTTCACCAGTCTCTACTCTCAACTTACTTAATGTCTCTTTTAGAGTCCTATTCATACTTTCCACCTGCCCTGAACTCTGAGGTCTATAAAGACAATGTAATTTCCATCAATCTGCAGTGATGAATGCCGGGCCATTGTCGGACCCCAATGCTAGTGGGAGGCCAAATCTGGAAACAATTTCAGTCACCAACTCCTTTACGACTACTTCTGCTGTCTCTGACTTTGTAGGAAACGCTTCTGCCCATCCAGAGAAAGTGTCAACGAACACAAGCAAGTAACGATATCCGTATCTGCCCAGTTTTATTTCTGTAAAGTCCACCTCCCACTGTTCCCCCAGGGCTTGTCCCCTTAACCTGGTCCCGGGGGGAGGATTTGTCCCTTTACCTGAGTTGACTTGTGCACGGGCAAGACATCTCGTCGTTACCCGTTGAACCATCCAGTGCAGCTGAGGGATGTAATAGTCCTTTTAGAGAAGTTCTGTTAATTTCGTGCTGCCAAGGTGGATGCTTTGATGTACTTGCCTAATCAGGTCTCATCCCAGGTGTTCAGGAACTAAGATTCTATTGTCCAGGAGGATTTTCCAACCTCCTATAGTAGTTCTAGTCTTTAAGGCTCCTCCTAATTTAACTTCTTCTTTGGTATAAGTCGGAGAATGTCGCAGGAGCCGCTCAGGCAAAACAGGGAGAATTTGGAGGGGTCCCATTGGATTTTGTGTGACTTCTTTAGCCGTCGTGTCAGCAAAAGCATTTCCTCTTGCCATTGGGGAGTCGGTGGTTTGATGCCCCTTGCAGTGGAAAATAGCCACCTTTTTCGGCAACCAGATAGCTTCTAATAGGGCCACAATTTCAAGTTTATTTTTTATCTCCTTGTCTTCTGAGGTTAGAAGGCCTCGCTCCTGGTAGAGCACTCCATGTACATGAGCTGTTGCAAATGCACATCTTCTGTCTGTGTAGATATTAACCATTTTGTCCTTTCCCCACCTTAAGGCTTGGGTTAGGGCTATAAGTTCTGCTTTCTGGGCTAAGGTCTCATGTCCCAAAGCTTGTGCCCAGATAACCTGGTCAACAGTGACCACAGCTGCCCCTGCATACCTGACTCCCTCAGACATATATACCTGCTTCCATCCATGTACAGTTCCTCATCAGGATTCGGCCATGGCTGATTGGTGAGATCTGCCCTCAGATTAGATTGGCTCTGAGATTGGCTCATCATCCAGAAGCAGAGTAGCAGAGTTGAGGGAAGTTGTCTTTAAAAAGTGAATTCTGGGAGGGTCTAACAACAACACTTGATACTGGGTTATGCACGAATTGGAAAGCCATCTTTCAGGGCGGACTTCTCAGCAGAGCTTCTACTGAGTGAGGGGCGATTATACACAAGTCCTGTCCTAGAGTTAGCTTAGAGGCTTCTCTCGTCAAGATAGCTGTCGTTGCAATGATCCGCACACATCCAGGCTAGCCAGAGGCTACTGGGTCCAGCCTTTTGGACAAGTACGCAACCGGTCTGTTCCAGGGTCCCAGCTTTTGGGTTAGGACCCCTTTTGCTATTCCTTGGGCTTCAGCAACATATCACTGAAAGGGCTTGGTCAGGTTAGGCAATGCCAGTGCAGGGGCATTTACAAGCATCTGTTTGAGAGTCTCGAAAGCACTAGACTCAATCTCAGTCCAGACTAAAGCGTCTCCTTTTCCCCCTGTACTGGCATACGAGGGTTTCGCTATTTTGGCGAACATGGGGATCCAGAGTGTGCAATAACCCATGGCCCTCAGGAACTCACGAACCTGTCTCTTGGTTTGGGGCTGCGGGATCTTCAATTCTACCCGTAGAGAGAGCTTTCTTCCCTCCCTTCAGCTCATAACCCAGATAGGTTGTCACTTGGGTGCACAATTGAGCTTTCTTTGCTGAAACTCTATACGCTAATTGAGCCAATTGTCAGTAAGTCCTCAGTGGCCCTTCTGCAAGTGGCTTGATCCTCCGTGGCTAGGAGAAGATCATCCACATATTACAAGAGAGTCACTTGCAGATGCTCCTGTCTAAAGTGAACTAGATCTTGACTTAAAGCCTCATCAAACAAAGTGGGTGAGTTTTTGAAGCCTTGTGGCAGTCTAGTCCAGGTTAGCTGCCCTAATATCCTCCCTCCGGATCAGTCCATTCAAATGCAAAGATAGGTTGACCTACTGCAGACAAAGGGAACAAGAAGAAGGCATCCTTTAAATCGAGCACGAGCACGGTGTAGGTCTGATGGCTTGGAGGCAGCAAACTCAGGACGGTGTATGGGTTACGTACAGTCAGATGAATGGTCTCAATCCTTTTGCTGACTTCACGCAGGTCCTGCACTGGTCGGTAGTCATCAGTCCCCGGCTTTTGCACGGGGAGCAAAGGAATATTGCAGGCTGACTGGCAAGGAACTAGAATACTTGCCTCCCGAAGTCTTTCTATATGGACGGCACTTCCCTTTCTTGTTTTCAAACTGATGGGGTATTGTCGAACGTGAACAGGAGTGGTGGTACCAGTTAATTGAACAATAATGGAAGGCCTATGAGAGGCCAACCCAGGTAGGTTGGTCTCCGCCCACACACTGGGAATTTTATCCTGAAGTTCCCATAAATATGGACTTAAGTCCCGGCATGGGGGAACTTCTTCCGCCAATAGGTACTCCTCTGATAAGGGGCAGGTGAGGAGCATAACGGAGGGCCCTTGGCCAAATGAAAGTTCAGCCGTGTCCTCCCGAAAGGTTATGGTAGCCCGCAGTTTCCGAAGTAAGTCCCTTCCCCAGAGTGGATATGGACACTCAGGCATCACTAGGAACGAGTGGGTAATAGTCCCTGCACCCAGATCAGTTATTCTGGTCTTAGTCCATGGGTAAGCTTTGGTTTTATCCGTGGGTCCTTGTATTAAAACCTTTTCATCAGACACAGGTCCCGCAGCCTTCTGCAGAACCGAATGCGTTGCCCCAGTGTCTACCAGGAACTCTATTGGTTTGCCCCCAATGTTTAATGTTACCTTGGGCTCCTGGGGGCTCATTAGAATGGAGCCCCAGCCCTGTCATTCTGTACTTTCCACAGGAATTAGGGTGGACTGGTTTTCACTTTGCAGCTGCGGCCTGTGAGGGCAATCTTTCTTCCAATGTCCATATCCTTTACAATAGGCACACTGATCTGATCCCAGGTCGCTTCGTCCTTTCTTATGACCCTTCATCACATACTTTCTTTCCTGACTTACCCCTTCCTTCAGTTTCTGGGGCCTGTTCATAGCAGCCACCAGAATCTTAGCCATTTTCTTAGATTGCACAGTTTCGGGATCCTCCCAGTTGTTGTAAATCTTCTGGGCAATCTCCACCAATTCAGACAGCAACTTCCCTTCAAACCCTTCTAACTTCTGCAACTTCCTTCTAATATCAGGGGCCGACTGAGTAGCAGAGGCAATATTAACAGCACACCTATTCTCAGGTGCTTCGGGATCTATGGGGGTATACAGGCGATAGGCTTCAAAAAGACATTCTAAAAATGCTGCTGGGGCCTCATTCAGCCCCTGCACTGTCTCGCTTACCTTGGATAAATTGGTCGGCTTTTTGGTTGCTGCCTGTATACACCAGAGCAGAGTCTGGCAATACTGATCGAGAGCCCCTGAACTTCATTCTTATTTGGGTCCCAGTAGAAGGAAACACATGCTCCACCCGAACAAGATCAGTAGTAGGCTGTCCATTCGGGCCAGGGATCGTCTTGGCTGCTTCCCTCCCAATCCTCTCTCTCTCTCTCTTCAGAAGTGAAGAGAGCCTGTAGGAGCTGCTGGCAATCGTCCCAGGTTGGCTGGTGAGTAAAGAAAATTATCTCCAGAAGAGATATTAGTCCCTGCGGTTTCTCAGAGAAAGAAGAGTTTTGGTTTTTCCAGTTATACAGGTCACTGGTCGAAAAAGGAACATAGATCATGAATGGGAGACGGTCAAGTCCAGGCCCTGTGGGGGCCTGTCTCAGAGGGAGGATAGGAACCTCAGATGAAGGACTAGTAGCCGGCTGATATTGGGAGCCGCTATGAGTATGTGAAGGGCTAGCAGAACTGGTGGGGCTTTGAGGTTCCACATCTGATTCTTCCAAGTGTTCTGGAAGGAGTAGTGGCATGAGCAGGGGGGCCCTCCAAGAGGGGATCCTCCACAAGATCTGCTAGCACCGGATACAGCTTTTGTATCGCCCATTTCTCCTTGAGCCTTTCTGCTGGTTTTGATACCATAACTGCTTTGGGCTTTCGAACCAGCCTTTTACATTGTTGTAACCACCTGGAATTATCTACTAATATATCACTCCAAATTTGGATATAAGGAATTTGGTCTGGATGCCCTGGATTCCCAAAAACTACGCCTGCACCCAGTTAACTAAAGTAGCCTGGGTGCTTTCTTCCAGTGGCCACCCCACACCGAAGGTCAGCCATTCTCGTTCACAAAATTTCTGTAAATCAAAAGAGTTAACGGTAAAACCATATGGCCATGCTCGTCATTGGAAATCCTGAAAATTTTTCAAAAAACATTCAATAGGTGTACAATCAGGACAATTGTCCCGAGATGCTGATTGACCCATTTTGTTTTGGAGCAAAAACAGATTACAACTGCACTTGGAGATGCACCCCGAGTTGTAGATAATACAGATGGGCTCTGCCACGGGAGGTTAGTAACAACCTGTGCTGACAAGAAAATCAGGCAGTGGGGCAGATGCCAGGTAACCACTGTCGGGCCTCAGGATGTGGCCGGGTTGGGGTAGCTTCCCAATCTCAGTACCTTTCTCTTACATCTAAATCAGGATTTCCAGCTATTTCGACACTTTCTTCCTGGAATTCCATCAAATTTTATATAATAACGTGGAGCCCATACACAAAACACACAACACACGCCCAATCCACACATAACAAATGCGTAACACTCAGAGACAGAAAGGAGTGAAACTGAATCAGAGGCTCTTGGGTGACGTCTCACCCCTTAGAGCCACAGACCCTGGGTGTCGGCTGCATCCAGCCTCCCAAGGGTAATCAGAAGGGCTTACAGATAATCAGAGCAGAACTCACCGGTAGACAGAAACAGAAGACTCGTCCTGCAGCTTTAGGCACTTTTTAAGATACTTCCGACCGGTAGGTAGTCTGGCCCTCCCCAGGGCTGAGGTGAAAAGTTCTCCTCAGGAGCTGTCCCCAGGTTCAGGCACTCGCTCCCGCATCAAGTCTCCAAGCGCCAGTGGCCATCAGGTGCCCCGGTAACAGGGCGATCTCGCTCGCTGGGGCCGCCAAATGTTACAGCACAGAGTGCGAGAAATGACCACTTAAAGACTGAATTGAGCCGAATTATGAGTCTTTATTAGCTGGCCAGCAACCACCCCTGCCCTGTCAGAGTACAGGTACAGAGAATGGTGGCTAGCCGAAAAAGCAAGGGGGTCTTATACTAATCTAAGATGGGCTATGTGACATGAGGTATGGGGAAGTGGGACAAAGAATTACATCATACATTCCATAACCGTGGGGGCTGGGACCTGTCTTGGACCACCTACTTCAGTTACAATTGACTGATTATAATCTTTAAGCAAGCAGGCTTACAGAAACAGATGGCATTAGTTAGATTAAGGACCATTCTTTCTCCAGTTAAGCAAGCACAGTAAAACTTCAACCATAGGCAAGACAGCTGGAAAGTTTAAACAATCAGTTATAAGAAACAAGCAGTCTCGGCTTGATCACTTTGTTTTCCATCCTTAGCCACTAGTACAAAGCACATGAGTACATTCTTCCCAAATGAAGCAATGGTACTAAATTTTAACTTAGGACAGTCCTGAAGGCAGAATAGAGGCAATCTACTTTAAAGTCAGCACGTGGTTTCTTCGATTCTCTTGTCTAGTTAAGTGTTAATTCACAAATCTCAATGTATTTCTAACTTAACATCATAACCTACTACATTTGGGGGTGTCCACTACAGTTTCTCCTTCTAAAAGGAAAACTGTTAATGTTTGCATAGTTATCTTGTATCTGCCATCTTACTATATTGTCTTTTTGGTGCCGATAGTTTTTTAAGGTCATTTCTTGAATTTTTTTTAGGTAGGTAATCATCTAAAACCAGTAATTCTTTCCCAATATATATAACACATTTCATTTTTGTTTGATTGCAATAACTAGAATATACCAAACATTGCCAAATAATAATGACTAGCATTCACAACAATTCCCTGGCTTTAATGAGACTGTTTTTAGTATTAATATTTTGATGTAATGTGTGCTATTGACCTATGAAACAGCTTTTATCATTCTTTTTACTTTATCTCTAATTTTTACTTTATCGATTCTATTCATTTTTTCCCAATTTGTTAATTTCAGATATAGAGTTTTAATTTAAATAATTTCTTGAGTTTTCTCTTCTTTTTTTTTAACATCAATCTCCCACACTAATCCTTAGACAGATAGGAACTCTGTCTGTATTGATCACTTGATATCCCTGCACATTACAGCCGCACCACGAACACTTGCTGAAATGGTGGATGAGTGTGTCTCAACAGCTTCCTAAGGGGTTGCTGCCACTTCCTTATTGTTCAAGGAACGTCTTCTAATGTCATTCTAATGTATGTGCTCTGTGGTATATGGACAACTACTTACGGTTTTGCTCATTGGTGCACAGCATTCCTTGGCAGAATTGGTGTTCTTTTGTTTTTAATCACTTTTTGAAGGGAGAGTAATTTTCTCATTTGGGTCCCATCTGAAAAAAAAGTTCTCCCATTGAGCAATAACATATTCACTTGCTAAACTAGATTGTTACTAGTTTAGGCTATAACGATTGCATGCCTTTAAAAGATTAATTCTATACTGATTTCAGTCATGTTTGAATATAATGAATGTCATTTCTCAGAATCCTCTTTGACTACCTTCTTCTCCATCTGCATTCCCCATATCCAATTTACTGGCATCCAACATTCCAAAGCACTCAAGTGCTTTAGGCAATGCACTAGGTGCTTTGTGTCTACTGAGTATTTAGTCCTCACAATAACCCTGGGAGGGAAGTACCAACATCATGCCCATCATACAGATAAAACTGAGGCTTAGGTTAATGAACTGGTTCAAAGTCACATGGCTAATAAGGATCAGAACCATGATGTACACTAGGCAGTCTGACTCTAGAATCTATGCTCTTAACCACTGTGGCCTAACCACTGCTTGTTTCACCTAAGTCATGCCATTTTAGCCTTGTAAATATCTCTGGGATTGTCCTGTTTCTCTACCTCTCCACCACCACTAACCCTCTAGCATAAATTACAATCATCTCTTGCCTGATCTGGACAATGGTTTCCATGGATTCATTCTTGCCACTTGAGAACTAAAGTGCGTTTTGAAAAATACAAATCTGATCAAGTTATGCTCAAATACCCAATTGCCTCCAAATTCTCTTGGCTAAGGATTAAGACCTTTTTACCTGGCTTACCAGATCTTGAAGTAAAGAGCACTTGTTTGTGTCTGTAGCTTCTTCTTTACTCACCCTTTCTTTTCCCTCTGAATCTCAACCACATTGGCTTTCTTTCAGTTTCTTGAACACACCATGATCCTTCCTGCCTCACAGCTTTTGCACATGCTGTGCATTCTGCTTTGAATGCTCTTCCACTTTTTCACCTTCAGATCAAACGCAGCCCTCCCAGAGGGAAGCCTTCTGTGGTTCCCCAAAACAGCGCAGGTTTGCCTACTAAAGTTTCTTATTAGCACCCTGTACTTTCCCCTCATAAACTCAGTACAGTGTGTAATTACTTATACCTCGTTGCATGGTTATTCGACAAATGTCTCTTTCCCCATTGGGCTTAATGTCTCTTTGCCTTCCACTCTTTCTCTGAAAATTATCGCCTTGCCTGGCACACAGTAGGCATTCAATCAAAATTAATAATGAGATTCATGAGTCAGCAAATCTGTTTCTGGAGGCATAGGCAGAATTCATCATATTTAGATACCTAAAAGAAAGCATCAATAAAATGTTGTAATGTCACAGTTGAATAAATAATGAAAGTTTCTTATAAGGGAAAAGATAGAAGATTTGGAAAGGATTCGGGGAAGGAAAAAAAGAAGGGAAAGGACAATGCAGAGACATTTCCAGGCTTCTCACCTTCCCCCTAGCATGTAAGATGGCTGAATATACCTTGTCAGGACCAAAGGTTCTGCCTTCCCAGGGAAATCTCCTCCTTCT
The DNA here is from genome assembly GCA_963575035.1 of Avahi laniger. Classification (NCBI taxonomy): domain Eukaryota; kingdom Metazoa; phylum Chordata; class Mammalia; order Primates; family Indriidae; genus Avahi; species Avahi laniger. The sequence continues at coordinate 11,696 of CAUYSK010100022.1, forward strand.
GGAACTTAAGCATTTCTTTCCTGAATCAAGCATCTCCATATACAATAGTATCATAGCAGTCAGTTCTCAGGTTAAGGAATTGAGGAAGAGGATGAAAGAGATTATGTTTTCTAATAAAATATATATGTCAATGAATATCTTAAGAGTTTACTATTAGTATATTGTTCAGAAATCCAACAAGCTGGAAGATCATAACTAAGTAGTCTAATATTGTCAGCATTCACACTGTTGTAGCTTTTGAGGTGCCCCCATGTGTTGTTGCAAAACCACAACTTTGTCTAGCAAATAACCTCTGCGTAAGTGGGCCCCTGCCGCCTGCTCCAGCCTTGTCATCTAACCCTCAGAACCAAACCCAGGTGCTCCAGTGACATCCAAGCCCCCACACCATGCTGTGGGCCGCGGCACTTCCTGTGCTGACACTGTCTCCTCTGCCAGGAACAGTCTGTGTGTCACTCACTCTATACCTGGCCGATTCCTCTCTCATCTTTTATGACTCAATTAGGTGGCATCTAGACCAAAAGTTTCTTAAGCTCCATCCTCCTAGGTTGTGTTAGATCCTTCTCCTTAATTCTCCTTTAATGCCTGTGCGTATTTATGACTACATTTGTCATATCTTCTTATATAATAATTTTCTGTGTTTGCATATGTTTCTCCTCCATACCAATCCTGATGAAGGTGGACTTGTGTTGTTTTCATCCTTGAGCCTCAACCCCTAGCACAGTGTTTGGACCATAACACTCTATAAAAGGCTGGAGGTTATGCTTGCTGCTGCTTTTTGTGTAGTTTTATTGACTTACGGTCTACATTTTTTAGATAATATTTCAAACCGTTTACAATTATCCTAGAATAATGAGAAGGTAGCACAATTCTGAAGTAGGGATAAAAAAATAACATTAACAAGGATAAAATTTATCCAGGAAGAAGGTTAGAACTGGATACTCACTCACCTAAAACTTCTAGTAGTATGAATATGCCTCTAAATTTACTCCAAGTTTTCTATTAGTCCGCTTGAAACAGGATGTCATTTCCCTTATTCCATCCTCAATGTTCATAAATTAAAATAAAATCAATTTCTCAGTAGATTCTGTTTTTATCTTTAACAGGGTTTGGGGTGTCCAAAAACATGTTTTTATTATTAAAATGCAAATGACCTTGCTATTTAGTACACAGGTTGAAGCAGCCGAGGAAAGTATTTAGAAGTCATTTAATTTTAAGATGATAGGTAAATACATTATTGAGCTTGCAACATATTCAAAATTAACATACAGAAAAAAATCTTTTTACGTATCTATCCAGGTATTACCTAAGTATAATTTTTAGGTTTGCCATAGGCATTTTAATATCAAAATATGTTCTCTTAATGCGCAGTTGAACTTATAGTCATTAAAAGCCTGCTTGTGTCAAGCGCTGTACTAGCGCCAGCAACCTTCTCTTCCATCCCCAACTGCACGCTAATATTAGGGATAGAAACAAAGTATAATAAATTGTTAAATTTTAAGTGGGCAGCTGGCGATGTCTCCTTGCAAAGCCCTTGGCTAATCTATGTGTGTTATTTTTGTCACTGCTAAAAATATCCCGTGCATTGTTCTTAAAATTACGTAGCTGAATAGAAATGACCATTGGAGGCTTCAGCATGACTTGAAAGCACAGCTGCCTGGTGCCAGGTGGGAGTCAGTATTTCCAGGCAGCGTCTAGTACTGTGCTGCTAAAAGGATCTGCCCAGCAACCATCAGTGTTTTGTGATGCGGGCAGCTAAACACCAAGTGAGCAGAACAAACAAGAGAGAACCTGGAAAGTGAGTTGTCACCACCTTGTGAGCGATTTTTTTCCCCAAGGGAAAACCATCTAGGTTTTTCTACGTTTCTTGGAAAGTTGTTTTTACCCCAAACCAGATTCATCCCAGAATAATCTCATCACCTGCATGTCTGTTTTTCTCTGATCCCTAGTAATAAAATTCCTTGTTTGTTTCAAAATACGTTTAATTAAATCTGTCTTCTAGGGATGCAAAAACTTATTTTCCCTCCATATCACTTAGTTAAATCTACTGGTTTTTGACATTGTGAAGTCCTTTATTATGTGAGCACAGTTAAATTAATATGGGATACTTAAAAAGAATGGTGATTCTTCCATTATTAACTTCTATGAGTTTCAAGCTAATAACTTAGAAATAAAGAAACATATGTCTCAATGTTGGACTCAATGCTAGATTATCCTGAAAGTGAGTATTTATTGAGAAACAGTGTATTTCAAGGGTTTGAAAAGGGAAACAGAATTATTTATCATAGCTAATGCTTATTACATGTTATACATGAAAATATCCTATATAGTGTAATTTAATAGAATGCCTAACTTTCCAAAGAGAAAATTACTTGATCTTGAAAAAGCTTTGTGAACTCTGACTTCTACAAACAACGAATAGCTCTTATAATCTAATAACCTGATTAGCATGGATTGCTTTACTTTGGAATCTAGATAAGAACATTGAAAAAAAAATGATCACTAGAACATTTAGAATGTTTGTAAAGGACACTTCATAAAAGAATAAATTTTTTGTTATTTTTCTATGGTATAAGAGGCTGAAAAAATGAAATTAGGAGACAAAATTAATCTATGAGAATTTCTGAAGATTTTAATGCCCTTGCTAAAATTTGAAAGGAATTTCTTTTTTTATTAAAAACTTTAATGAACAGTATGTTCACCTGGTCCCAAAGCCATAAAGTATTAAAATTATATCCTAAAGTGTTCCTTTTCATCTTCTTAGGTCTCAACATGCCCCCTCCCATCAATTGCCACCCTTTTAGCTCTAAAGGTCCATAGTCATTTTTGCAGCCATATAGTTTCTTTTGTATTTACAATAAAATATATTCTTTCCCTCCCTCCATTTTTTACACAAATAGTATTCCACTGAATGAATAGATATACTTTGACAGTCCTCTATGGATAAACATTTCAATTATTTACTATGTTTTACTGTTATAAACAATGCAGCCTGACTAAAATAGAACATACATCATATTGTTCTTGTGCTAACACATAGGATTAATTACTCAAAATGGAATTTCTGAGTCAAAAGGCATATATTTTTGCATTTTGATAAATACTGCAAAATTGCCATCTATAAGGGTTATACCAATTCATGCTCTTTCCAGAAATATATGATTTTTTTACCCCATGACTAATAGCGTATGTTATTAAACAGTTGGATTTTTTTAATTCTCTTTGGTAAAAAATGGCATATCAGTATATACTTTTAATTTGCACTTCTTATGAATGCACTTAAGGATTTTTCAAGTTTAAAAATTTTTTCACATATTTAATAGCAATTTGCTTCATATTTAATAAATGTCTATTTAGATCCCTTGGATTTTTTCTATGACATTTAAAAAATCAATTTCTAAGAATTCTTTATACAGTAGGGGGCGTCACTGTTTGCCTGAGGTATGAGCTGGTATTTCTTTCCCAGTTTGTTGTTGTCTTTTGAGTTGGCCTGTGTTGTATTTTCAAGTAAGAAGTTCTCTTTTTCTGTGGTGGAATTGAATCCTTCTTTTCTATAATGACTCTAGATTTGGAGACTCAGAAAGATTCTCCAAATCTCAAGGTAATGAAAGAAATGTACCATATTTTCTTTTAGAATTTATATGGGTTTTTTTCTTTCCGCATTTAAATCCTTCCTCCGTTTAGCTTTGTCCTGGTTTAGGATGTGAGGCATGTATACTACATTTTTTTTCCCACAGTCATGCAGTCTGGTCATTTATAATCCTTTCCACTTATTTAAATTCTATTTTCTAAATTGTCTCATGAAATGTTTCTCAGTCCACAAAGACTTAGTTTTCAGCACTGTCATGGCCCTTGGGATTTTACCACGGTACTGTTTTTGTGATAATGTATGTGTGTAGGTCTTGACAATTTATAATGTCATTTTGTGCATAGCTCATTTATCTCTTTATTTACTACATTTTAAGGTAAAGAATCTGACTCTCTGGTCACATAGATTTGCAAAAAAAGAGCTATGACTCTGGAAATGTAACATTTGGGCACAAGTGTAGTGCTCTGTCTACTGTACTAAAAATATAAACGCTGTGTACTGTACATACATATGTTTTGTTGCCCTGAAGACGTGAACTATGTCTGCTGTTTTTCCACCACAGCAACTAGAAGTTACTTATACCAAACACTCAATAAACATTTGATTACTGACTAATTTAATGTGTTATGGCTTCTTCTGATAAATCTCTGCTGAATTTTGTTCACATAGACCTGTTGGCTCCAAAACTGGGTAAGAATCCCTGTGTTCCTTTCATCTCTGTTTTTTAATGCAATGACTAGTATTACTATGTGGGAATTCCAATAATAACAGGAATCAGGTTGAGCCAGGTACTAGAATTGAAAAGGCAAAGGTTTTTCCCTCAAAAGCCCTATATTAACCTAAAAAAGAAATTCAATAAAACCAAATCCAAATATAATTGAAAGCATTTATTACATAGCTGTTGAAGGACACTAATTCCAGGCAGTAAAATGGATAGAGAAAAGGATTACTGATTGATGTCATGATTTGACAATTCTGGTTCCAGCTCAACCATGAAAGATGACTTTTTTTAAAAATCCTTTTTTTCCCCAAATCACCCAGTATCTATTTACCCCAATATCTGAAAATAATACCTTAAATTTCTTCTTGGACCCATCCTTTCCACCATTCTCAATTCATTTGGCTCTAGAAAAACCAAATCATCAATCCCTGAAGGCACCACATCTCCCAGGCCATTGAGACAGGTTCACAGGTGTACATTTATTTGGTCAGAGATAATAGAATGCAGTGAGATATTTTCTGGAGTTTCTAGGAAAGCGGTGGGTACAGTTTGCTATCAGACCTGAACAAGAGAGGAAATGACAATTTGCCACCACATTAAAGCTGAGAATTAAATAAATATACAGAGGAAAGAAGAGTTCAACAGAACTGGAGAAGAACTGCATAATTTTGATTACATTTTCTTTTGTCTTTGAATACAGTCTATTTAATGTCAGCTCCACTCTAGGCTTTTCAGTTAGCTGCACCAATAAATTCCACCCTCCTGTTTTTGGTTTGTTTTGAAGGAATGCTAACCGATAGAACAACAAAAGTACTTGGGTCTTAGTTTCTCTTCTGTAAAATAGCTTGGGAATGTCACTTCCAATTCTAAAATCATATGAGATAAAGGTACCTTTATGGATAAACTATCTATGTCAGTCTCACTTGGCACATAGTTCTTGCATTTCGGATATTGACCCATGAAATACCTGAATCCATGTATTGACTAGTCATGTGTCTACTGGGCATCTGCTCTTATTCCTTGGAAATGGGTTCTATTTCCTATGTTTCCCCAGAGAATAAGACAATAACTAAAGTACTCCAACTAATTATGTGAGCACTCAAGTTTTCTTCTTGATTTTATAGCACCTCATTTTATAATTTATCATTAATATATATCTCTTTAATTAGATAAAAAAATTATCTGCTAACAGATACTTTGTCTTATAGTTGATTGTTCCCAATAAAATTTTAGAGTGTGTCACTTGGAACTGGTTAGCTGAGACAGATACCCACAATGACAGTGATAGGCGTTTATTTCCTCCTAACAGAAAAGCAACTTGGAAGCAGGCAGTCTCTCATATAGCAGCTTCATGAAAACTACGGATCCAGCCTTCTTCCAGCTCTCGACTCTGACATCCCAAGGGATTTGCCTTTCTGCTCATGGGCCAGAACAGCTGATAAATTTGAGATTGTGGTCTTCCCATTCTTTTGTATGGTGGTTAGAAAATGTGTTATATTTCCCCCATTTCCTTATTTGGAAAATACAAAGCTGGCAAACTTACGTTGTGACCCTTACCCTCCTCCAACCACACATATCCATTCCCCATTCCAGACAAAGTTTAAACAATTTTATACTGGTCCAGGCAATTCAAACTTGGAAACCAGTGACTTATTGTAAATTCAGCATTCACATAGAAACTGAGGTAGTGAACTAGAAGCATAAATTAAATTAAAATAACCTTCCTCCTTACATCTAGATATGATCATCGTACCAACAGATTAATTTTGAAAATGTGATGTAGAAGAGGAATTAAATTACTGTTTTAGCTTCTCTTTCTGCAACACAGGAATAATAATATTCTCATAGTATGCTGTAGCATTAAATGAAAGAATTTCAATATTACTCCAACTCCAAAGATATAAAAATATGACAATAAGTAACATTTTCTGCAGTATAGTGCTTAATAGCAGGGATGTAGAAACTGCAATGTCTGGGTTGAATCCTAGCTCTGCTATTTAGTGGCTGTGACTTCTGTGTTTCTTTATGTTTGTTTCCTCATCTGTAAAATGGGGATACAAATACTTTAGAGCAGTGGTTGTCAATCAGGGGTGATTTTGTCCCTCAGGGGACATTTGGCAATGTCTGTAGACATTTTTTGTTACACACTGGGGACAGGTGTGCACTTATTGGGTAGGATGCTGCTAAACATCCTACAAATGAGACACTTGGGATGATTTAGATGATTTAATACCTGTAAAGCACTTGGAACAGTAACCACTACTTAAGTGTTAGCTGCTGTATTATTATGATCAAGTGTTTTGTTAAGAGTTTTACACAATTTTCTCATTTAATTTACACAACCCATAATGAAGAGGTACCATTATTATCACTGTGTTGCAGGTGGGGAAATTGAGACTTAAGAGTGGTTAACTTGCCCAAGATCACAGTTAATGATAGGGCTGGCCCTTATACCCAGGTTTATGTGACACCAAAGCCCATGCTTTTAACACCACCTAAACTGATCCTTAGACATTACATGCAAATTGGAAACTTTGTTGAAGGCAGTCTGCCTTAAGCCCCTCTCTAAATTCCCTTACGCAGTCTTCCAGTAGCCTGGATCTAGATAATTCATCCCAAGCTGTCATTTTCTTTTACTATCAAATAGAACCAACTCTAAATAAAGTGAATTTTAATTTTCCAAAGCTCCATTTTAGGGGTTCTTCTTTTTAGAGAATTAAAATAGACATCGCTGTAAATGTCATACACATTGACAACCCATTACAACTTCTTCACTTTGTAACCTTACAATGCTAACCACATTCTCAGGACAACAACAACAAAATCGTGGCACATCCTGCAACAAAGAATTTTTATGCTATCTGGACAGAGAAGTATAGAAAATGGAGTGTAATCGATGTTGGAATTTAGAGACATTTATGGTGTGTGGGAAGAATTATTTAAAAGATTGACTGAAATCTTTCAGAAACCATTAAAGAACAAATCCCAGAAATAGAAGCAGACTATGATAGTTAATTTTATTTGTTCAAAGGCTCAGACTGCAAGCATTAAATCAAGCATGGGCTTTGATTCTTTGAGCCCAAATTCACTTATTTAGGAAGATAAAAGCAAACTATGATCCATGTATATGGATAAAAACTAAAGGCTCAGGGTTAATCACATTGCGGTTTTTGAATCTCTACAGCCTGGAGCTCAGTAGTCACAGGTCTTTCAGGTCCTTCTGGATGTCCCACAGGGTATCTGCACTTTTCTTGAGCTGAGCAACCTCATCATCCTTTAGCTTCTGGTTGATAACACTGGTTAATCCCCGAGCATTGAGGATACATGGGAGGCTCAGGAAGACTTCGTTCTCAATGCCATACATCCCCTGCAAGAGCAAAGCACAGGGTTAATGCAGGAAACCGTAAAGGAGGATGATCAAAGTTCCCATGTTGAAACAGAAAGAGCTGTAGGAAAACTTGATAAGCACAAACTCATTCTCTAATCTAATCTTTATCACCGAGAGGTTCATATTTCCTAAGTACGTGTATTTTGAATTAGGTTTCATAAATAGAATACATAAACGTATACTATGATAAAATCCGATATTTCTCAGAAAGTAATAAGTACTTTATTGACTATATATTTTATTTAGTATCTTTCTCTGCTTAGACAAACTTTAATAAAATTTGATATATGAGTCCTCAAACTAAATTGCTTTCAATTGTGGTTCTTAATGGTCTACTTTCTATTAAATTCTAAGTTTCTCAAAGATATTCATGGTAAAGGAGGGACTTTCAGGTGACAGCCAATCTACAGAGTCCTGAATAGTAGTTGGAGGCCACTAAAAGACAAAATTCCTGGAATACTCAAGAGTTGCCAGAAAAAAAAAAAAAAGAAAATAGTACAATTCCCAAAATACTCCTAGTTATTACAGGGCAATTTATTCACAGGGTCAATTTAACTATACAACCAATCAGATTATTTAATTTCATCAAACAAGTTAGTATAATGTTTAAAATTTTTAATTTCAAAAATTTTTAGGCCGGGCGCGGTGGCTCACACCTGTAATCCTAGCACTCTGGGAGGCCGAGGCGGGTGGATCGTTCTGAGCTCAGGATTTCAAGATCAGCCTGAGCAAGAGCGAGACCCCATCTCTACCAAAAATAGAAAGAAATTAATTGGACAGCTAAAAATATATATAGAAAAAATTAGCTGGGCATGGTGGCACATGCCTGCAGTCCCAGCTACTTGGGAGGCTGAGACAGTAGGATTGCTTGAGCCCAGGAGTTTGAGGTTGCTGTGAGCTGATGCCATGGCACTCGCCCCAGGCAAGAGAGTGAGACTCTGTCTCAAAAAAAACCAAAAATTTTTGTACATGCATAAAAGTAGAGAGAATAAACAAATTACTATATATGCACCCCAAGACTTAGCAATTACTCAATTTTTGTTGCACTTGCTTTTTAAAATTTTATGGTATTTTTAAAAACACCTAATACCATGTTTTATCCCCAAATCTCTTTTGCAAGTTCCTTTTAATCTATTGTATTCTCCCCTTACCTTTCACCCATGACATTCAACTGTAGAAAATGAGTTAGTTGTCTTATACAGTGTTTTAATACAATTGTAATTTTGTTTAAAAACTAATGAATTTCTACTTAACTGTTTTGTATGATTGCTCCATGCTTTTGAATTAAACTAAATTTGCTAAGTACTACATGAAAGACAATCTATACTTTAGTATATCAACTTTAAATGAAATACTATTATACTTATTTAATTGATCATATACTTACTGTGACTTTATCTGGTCCTTCTTTAAATGAGTATTTATAGAATACGATGTTAGAAATAATATTACATTTTGCAGTAGTTTATCTTACCTTCACCATTGTTGATACTGGATGAATCCTGGATAGATTTTTCAGCATGGATTCAATAAGATCAGCTACACTTAATCCAATGGCCCAATTGGTATATCCCTTTAACTTGATAACTTCATAGGCACTAAGGAGAAAAAATCATAAAAGAGATCATTGAAATCAGACCAATAGTTTTTGGAAGTAGACTCTCTGGGTTTAATTCCTGCTCTGTCTCTTACTAACCGTAATCTTGAGCAGATTATTTAACCTTTATTACCTCAATGTTCTCTTCTTGAAAACGGGGATAACAATAGTTATTTCATAAGTTTGTTATGACTGATAAATGAGTTAATAGACTCGTAAAATGCTTAAAACTGTAAGCAGGACATGGTAGGCACTATATGAATGTTTTGATAAATTTAAATAGCTTACCATATATATAAGTGAATATTTATAAAGTCACAATGGTAAAAATGTACATTTTTCAACCCATGTAACTTATTCATGAACATGAATTTTCAAGCATAATAATAAAATCAGGAAACAACGAAAATAAAAGGGCAAAATATATCTCAATTGTGGGTCCCACTTGCTATTGTCATTTAAAATATTATAATCAACTAATATAAGAGAAAAGTGATGACAGTATCTTGTCTGTCTATTTTCCAAGCATAAATTTTATACCTCAAAACCCACAGAAGCACTGGTACTTCAGAGGTAGCAGGAGTAACTCTAGCTGAGTATCAGAAAATTGGGATTTAATGCAATCTGTCCCTAACCAGAAGACCCTGGGCAAATTACCTTACCTGGGTGAGCTCTAGTTTTCTCATTTGTAAAATAAAGGGATTATGTTAACTGAAATTCTAAAGACCCTTTCGACTTTTTTTAGATCCTTTTTCTCTACATATGAGTCAAATTCTTGAAAAAAATAAATTATTATAATTGAACCACACACAATGGCTCCATATCTGAGACATCTTTTTACAAAAACTCCCTGCAAATAATAGCTAACACTTATTAGATGTCTATCAATATGTGTGTGTGTGTGTGTGTGTTTTTACTAAATTTTAACAATAAGTCTGTTACCACATGACTTTACAGAGGAGAAAACTGAGATTCATCTTAAAGGTTAAATGGTTTCCCAAAGACCACATAGTATTAGTGCCATGATTTGAATTCAAGCCCCATAGTCTTTACTCTGGATCAAAATGACATCTTATTTTATGATGAGCATGAAGGTCATAGAAAGAGGACATGGTTGGCAACAAGAGACAGCTTCAAAAAATAAACAACAACAAAAAAATGGGTGGGGAATATCTTTAGTCGAGTGCGGAAGGGTAAATACAGAACAGCTTAAAGACTTAGCAATCAGTCAGCAACTATTTATTTTAGGCAATTATGAGACTAATAGTGTCTAAGTTTACCTGTCTGGATAAATGAATCTTATTTGTCGATAGGAGGCAATTTGAAGGCCCTTTTCACTTGTTAATTCCAGGCTTTGCTCCTGCTACCTCTACAATATACTTTCTCTAGAGAGAAGATACTTACTTTCCCTGGGGCAACTGGCATAGCACGTTTCACCAGGTAAATTAGCCTTGCCAGTTTCAAAAGGTAACAGGGCATAATTACTACATTAAGAGTTTATCTCAGCAGGCAGCCATGGTAATTGTTTGTAATTTTATCTTTACTTTTAGATGAAACTATTCATCTAAATGAATGAATAATTCATTTCCTTCCCTCACCTCTCAACCACCATCTTATGCACGTCTTTCCAATTTTCACTATCATTGTCTGTTCCCATTTCTGGATTCAACTCCTGGAGAGAAACACCTGCCACATTCACTCCACTCCACACAGCCACTGTAAAAAAAAAAGGGAGGGGGAGGACAAACATTCTAGATATTACTGACACTATTTTTATAAATCTTTTCTTCTCTTAGTTCAGATTTCATCTTTGATGCAAGCGACTGAGTAACAACTGAAACTGCTCCCATGACAAGTGACTCTAACATAGTTCCTCCAGAAGGTTGACGTTTGCCTTCAAAGAGCAACACATCTGACCTCTTAACCTTCAGCAACGCTGGTGCAAAACAGAAATGCTGTGTCCTAGTTACAGAGAATATGAAATTCTTTGCCTCTCTCTAGGTTTGTGAAATCACAAGGGATTCTAGTTTGTGACTATCCTAAACTTTGGTTTGAGGAATTTTTAATTTTCCTCCTGCCTATTTTTCTAATAGAGTAAAGTAAAAGAAAAAAACTTAGAATAAGACCCAAATACAGTATTAATTATACTTAAATACAGTATAATTACAAAAGCATAATAAAAATAAGAGTCTACTTAATTTAAGGTAGAAGAGTGTCAGAAAGATCACTCTACAAAAAAATAGGCCTTTGAATTGGACCTTGAAACCTAAGTTCTATGTTCTTGGAATATAAATATGAATTTTAATGAAAAAGTAAATATTAATTTAAAATAAAACATTTAGAATAAATGGTTTTTAGCTGTCTCAAAACAAAGCACTAAAAAGAAAAACATGTAGTAATATTTTAATGTTGCTCTATAATTTATGTCCAATGATTCTTTACTTCTATTTAAATTCCTAAAGAAAATACTTAAGTTTGACCTAATGGTCTCCTCCCACTTAAATGATTGATAGGTAAATGATTGATGGTTTATTAAAAATAAGATATCATTTAAAGTAAGGTTTATTTTACATTGTAGAAGAGTAGACAAGAGTTACCCAATACATTCCTTTTTCAACAAACACAATGGATATAACAGTCCACTCAAAGGGACAAGCAAAGATACACCAGTGGCATGAGCACCTGTATGCCTAAATCTTGGTTTCTAATTACATTCACCACCAAAAAAATGATTCTAGTGCTGAGAAAAGGAAAACTGAAGATGAAGCTGGTACAGTTTTTCTTGTGCCAGAAAACAAGAAAGGGCTCTATAAATAAATGAAAGCATAAATACAAGCGGGGAAAGAAAAAGCTCTCTTACAGTAAAATACAACTAATATAGAATAAATGATGGATACCATGTTTGACAACTATCATGGTAACAATTTATTCAACCAAGAATCACTAATGGATGTTAAACTTAGCAGGCAAAAAAGTGTTGAGGAATCAGATATTTATCTAGTCAGTATCAAAGCATTTTCTTACAAATTACTTATTATTAATCACAAAGGAAGAACAGTAACTTCACGTTGATTAACCTAGCAAACTCAACTTTGACTAAGTAAACACAGTTAGCATCACCAATCATGGGACACGGACACGCTGACATTGGGTGTCTTTGGATATGATGCCATTTGAAGGTTATAGTCTCACTGCTATGGTATTTATGTCAAAAGCACATAAGCTCAACCTAATCCTGAGGAAATAATCAGACAAACCTATACTGATGGGCATTCTACAAAATAGCTCACCTGACTTTTGAAGAATGTCAAGATCATGAGAAACAAAGATACACTGAGGGACTGTTCCAAACTGAAGGAGGTTAGGGAGGTATAACTAGATGTAATGTGAAATCCTAGGATGGATTCCAATTAAGGAAAAAGCTTTATTTGGAGGACATTATTGAGGCAGTTGGTAACATTTGAATATAGATTCTGGGTTAGATAATATTGTATCAATGTTACATTTCCTGATTTTCATAAGTGTACTGTGGTTACAAAAAAGAAAATCCTTGTTTTTAGGAAACACACACTAAAGGACTTACGGAGAAAAGGGTATGATGACTGGTTAATGCTTAATGGATGAGTGTAAAGGAGATAGATGGATGAGAAGAGCAAATAAGAAAGCAAATAGGAGTAGAATACAAGAATTAACTACTACTGTTTTCACAGCTTTTCTGACGTGTGTCAACTTTATATAAATAATATTTAAAATAAAATAATTCAGAATGGCAAAACCAGTATCATAAGTATACAGTAAATATTTTCTGTTTTTTTTACCACTTGAGTCGCCATGTTCTCCCAAAATCCATCCATGGCAGCTGCTGGGATGAATGCCAAGTTTTTCAGCCATGAGATAGCGAAATCTAGCAGAATCCAGATTACATCCACTTCCAATCACACGGTGCTTGGGTAATCCGCTTAGTTTCCAGGTAACATACGTAAGAATGTCCACTAAAAATTTTAGAAATCGTATATGTAAGTAAATCCCAACTGACTTCAACTGCTATGTCAATTAAGGGTGAGATTGTCACTTAAGTTTCTACCAATTCTAACATTCCATGATTGTAAGGACTCTCATCACAAACCAAAAATCCCTTGATGACTAAATTACCAAGGCATGCTACTGTAAATTTTCTGGACATGACATTATTCAGTAAACAATTGTGATAAGGCCGGGCGCGGTGGCTCACGCCTGTAATCCTAGCACTCTGGGAGGCCGAGGCGGGCGGATTGTTTGAGCTCAGGAGTTCGAGACCAGCCTGAGCAAGACCGAGACCCCGTCTCTGTCAAAAATAGAAAGAAATTAATTGGACAACTAAAAATATATGGAAAAAATTAGCCGGGCATGGTGGCACATGCCTGTAGTCCCAGCTACTTGAGAGGCTGAGGCAGGAGGATTCCTTGAGCCCAGGAGTGTGAGGTTGCTGTGAGGTAGGCTGACGCCACGGCACTCACTTCTAGCCAGGGCAACAGAGTGAGACTCTGTCTCAAAAAAAAAAAAAAAAACAATTGTGATAATACATGGTATTAAAATGTGCTACTATTTAATAAAAGAACATCCCATGACAGAACCTTTGTCCCAGTGTGGCAAAGCCTTCAAACTGCACAGAGGTAAAACTTTTGTTGGTCCAGACAGGATCACAGCGCTTATGAGCTAATAAGCTGCAAAAAGTATAAAAATGTGCACACCAGGAAGGCAAGGAGCCAAGCTGGAAGTTAATCCTTCAGTCTCCAGCTCCACACTCACCTATGCATACCAGCTAAGGTATTTTAAGGACGTTTTGGACTAAATAACTGTTCTTTGCCAACTTTGATTTGGTAGGAGTGACTCCCTGGAGAATGGGACTGGGAAGCTATACCTAGAAAGTGGTATAATCAGTTACTCGTGTATGTCTGAGGGACAGGATGCAGCAACTTAATACACGGTCGCTACTTGTCACCCCTGTTCTACATCCACCTGGAACATACATATTTATGAGAAGTTTTATATATAAGACTGTACTGTTTAATGAATCCCAATCCAGGTTTGCAGAGAGTAAGAATAACACTGAAATAATCACTATCCTTGGCTGGCCCCCAACTGCCAATATTCAATAAACTGTAAAATTTCCCTGGCTCTTATTCGGAATCTTTCTGTCTGTAAAGTATCGCAGATAATCAGTTTTACCATTTCATCAAGGTATCTACTATGCTCACCAACATGCGGTAAGCTTGGTGGCAAACTATAAACAAAAGAAGTGTGAAATAGAGTGAATCTTAAAGGTGAAGGCTAAAAATGTAGCACTCTCTCTAGTCAGTTAACATTTATTCTGCAGATGTTAATTTAGTAAGGAAAGCAGTTTTTAAGTCCCAACATAGGATGTTAACATGTGTTTGTCCATCAATGCAGTGCATTTCTATCTTTAAAACAGGACTTGTTAATGGCTTTCTTCAACTTTTCTTTCTGATTCAATTCAGAAGAATAGGATTTTCCAGAAACAGAAGATCAAATATATTAAAACGTTTCTTACAAATGGAAGCCACATTCAAATGTTGCATTCTGTATCCCAGGATAATTTTTATGAAAAATTTTAAAAGCCTTTAGTATCTACAACAAACGCAGATGAAGCAAAAACATGAAATTGCCAAAACTCTTCTCACATTTTTGAACATTTGGGACATTTGTTTTGCAAACACCACTCCTTTGTGATCAGTAACAGAAAACATGTGAATTGCTTCTGTTAGTGAATACTAAGACAGATTTTAAGTTCAAAACAACAAAACTCCCAAAACAATGAACTTACTGGAATTGAGACTTAAAATATTATAACAATACCTGGGTTGGAAACCACAATTATGATGCAATCAGGACTGTACTTGACGATCTGAGGAATAATGAACTTGAAGACATTAACATTTCTCTGCACCAGATTGAGACGACTCTCCCCTTCCTGCTGACGGACGCCTGCAGTTACCACCACAATCTTAGAATTGGCTGTCACAGAGTAATCTTAAAAAAGAGGGGCAAAAACACGTACATTAATGTAACTCTTCATCAAAACACAAACTTCTAGAACTTATATAAGAATTACGTTTTCTCGACTATCAGGGTTTAAAAGTCAATGTTCCCGTGGTTTCTTTTTTCTTCCTTGGTCTACACTGAAACAATCCAAACATAAAATTGGTTCAGAAAATGAATGAACGAAATAAACATGACACTAAATTATGTTTCTGGCTAACAAATTCAACGGATTGTCAGTAATAAAATGAAGCACAGTGAGTCTAATAGGCAGACTTGCAACTATAACAAAAAAATCCTTTTTGTGTAGCTTATAAAATGTTAATTAATTATCTATAAATGGAAACAAGGCACAGAAGTGTTTGTTTTGGCTGGAACCTGAACTTAGATTGCTAATACTGAATATTTTAAGAAAGCTTACTCACTTTTTAGCAGTGTGAGTTTCTCTAAAGAATATTGTTTTTTTTTTTCTCAAGGAAGTGTGTCCCTTTACAAAATCCACAGACATTACGATTTGATGCAATCATGAGACTCAATAGCTATGGATGATTCATATAATAAAACTGTGTTGCAATGCGACTTTTGACAGTTATTAATACAATGTCAGGTTCCTCTCCCATAACATGGGGGTAATTATGGTACCGATACTTCGGTTGTTGTGAAGATGCACTAACACGAGAAACACATGCAAAATGCTTCACACAGTACCCAAAATGTCACTAATTCAATAAGTAAATAACAGCTATTATGTAGTTTCTTCAAGGTACTCAAATTACCTTATACACATATTATTTCGGGTCTAAAATATTTCTGTTCTCAAATAGGTATAAACAAAGCCCTTGCATATAATGTCCTAAAATGTTACATTATCAAATGTGGAGAAGGTACGTGGGAAAGAGTTAATGGAAATAATACTCGAGTTTGTCCTTAAGGATGAATTGGACCAGAAGAAAAGAAGAAACTGCTAACACTATACGCACCAGGACAGGGAGACTAATTTTATAACAGAGAATGAGGGAGCAGAGGAGGATGTTGAGATGCGTGGAAATGCAGGTTGTGTCCAAATTGGGAAGATCTGTGTAGGCCCTGCTAGAGGTTTTAGAATTTCGACACAGGTGTATAAAAAGACAAGAAATCTTTAAGGATTCAAACTTTCATTTTAGAAAAAGCATCTGTTTTAGGGATAAAGATAATTAGTGTGGCAGTGTGAAGCATGGAATACATGATCATTTTCTACATAAACTTTCAGTGTGAAAATGTCAATTTCCTATGGGCACATTTCAAAAGAATGGCTAGAAAGCAGGTTTCTAGAAATGGATAAAAGAAAACTGGCCTACAGGACAACGATGGCAAAACAAACCAAACAATGCTATAAATCACAATTTGTTATTTTCTCTTATTGACTTATCAATTACCATTTATGGCTAGCAAACTCATTTTTTATAATTGCTGATTAACAAGTGAATGTAAAATTAATGTTAGAAATGAAAAGTAGAAAATAGTAGAAAATAAGAATTTTATAAAATGAGAAAAAAGGTAAAAATTTTACAATGAGATGAAAATTTTTCAGTAATTTGAAATCACTAAACTCGATCTTGAACATTTTATTAACAGTTATTGAAATAATTGTTTTAAAACTTCAACTTTTCCTAATTAAAACTCTATTATGCTGTAAGATGCATTTCAAATGTATTTTTTGTCATTAAAATAATCAATATCAGATCACTTGGGATATGAAATGAAATTACCTTTATCTGCCACAATTTTAGACGTCTGAAGAAATAAGCTCCCATGCTGCAGATCCATCATTTCCCCTTTAAGCTTATCTTCCAAAACATCCACAAGAGCAAGTTCATCAGCCAGAGACTACAAACACAAAAACAGGTGTTAGTACCCTAAGCTACCCTAGAATGCCTCAGCTGACAATCCAACACAAAGAGTCCTTTTAAATGGCTAAGGACCAAATGTCTAAAAACTTTAAGAATTTTACCATGAACTTAGGTACTCAACTAGGATTCAATTAGCATGACATAAACTGTGATTCAAGAACATGTAGACTTAGGATGGCACGGTGACTCACACCTATAATCCCGGGACTCAGGGAGGCCGAGGCGGGAGAATCACTTGAGGTCAGGAGTTTGAGACCAGCCTCAGCAAGAGCAAGACCCCATCTCTACAAAAAATATTATGGAAAAATTAGCCAGGTGTGTGGACTGCACCTGTAGTCCCAGGTACTTGGGAGGCTGAGGGAAGAGAATCGCTTGAGTCCAGGAGTTTGAGGGTGCAGTGAGCTATGATGACGCCATTGTACTCTAGTCCTGGTAACAGAGAAAGACCCTGTCTCAAAAAAAAAAAATGTAGTCTTAAAGATTCCTTATGAAACCAGCTTGGTTCAATGGTAAGCCCAGGGCATACAAGTCTTCACAGTAAGGAGGGGAAGATGGTGAAAAAGAGATTCATCCAGACATAGAACAACCTTGGGCAATGTGCCCATTCCTGAGTTCATCCCAGCCTGGAGGGTTTCTGAGAGGGAAGATTTGGTTTAAATCAACAGAGCGTGAATTTAGAGTAGGACTTGAAGTCCCATCGAAGTTTGGAATCCTCAAGTTGGCTCTGATCAGCTCAAATGTCTTGGTGGGGAAAGGAAGGAGAGTCTTATGGATGGATCGGTCCAGGACTGGTAGAATTTTTCCATATATGATCAGTCCAAACATGTGCCTCCGAAACTTGCCCAGTCTCAAAGTTCTTTTGTTTTCTATTCCAATTGTCATTTTCTGCCCTCATCCAAAATAAACTCTAAATCAACAAATATGCTATTTGATCTTGATCTGGTTTCATTATTTTATATGTTCTCTGAATCTCTACATGAATAGTGGGAGGCAAAAAAGAAGGAAATTCTCCTTTCAATAATCATGTGTGTTCTTTGGCAAGTCCTTGATCTTTTCTTCTTGTAAAAATGAAATGGGGGGATGCATCTAAACAACTTTTCATAAAAAATTCCATTATCTTATGGGAACCCATAATTTACAAACTATCTAAAAAATGGTTACCCTTCCTATTGAAACATCACCAGTGTCCTTATCTTTACTGTTTTTAGGGCTGTTACCAAGATAATCAGCTTAATAGAGTGTATCAATACTGGAGCCCTCTTAAAAATGCAAATAGTCCTCCCTTGGTATACTGGGGTTGGGGGGATTGGCTTCAGGACCCCCTCCCGGCTACCAAAATCCACGCATGCTCAAGTCCCACAGTCTGCCCTGCCCAACTCTCTTAAGTCAGCCTTCTGTACACGCGGGCTTTGCATCCCATATTTTCCATCTGTGCGTTTGATTGAAAATCCACATATAAGTGGACCCGCGCAGTTCAAAACCATGTTGCTGAGGGTCAAGTGTATCTCTTCTAAGTATAAAAGTGCGATCAGCTACACAGGTGAAGGGTGTTAATGGGGAAAAGTCAGGTGATTGGGGTCCAAAGTCAGCATTTGAAGGATAGAGTAGGTCAGGTGGCACAGGCCAACCTGGGCTGCTCCACAGAAGCAGAGAGAGGTAAGACAGCCAGCAGGAAAATCTGACCTACTTTAGCTTGCTAGATAGCACAGATCCGGCTTTCTATAGGACAATGAATGAGTTCCATCCCCTGTCCCTAAACTCTGAGTGGCTGGCCAGCCTCAAGAAGTGAGTTACAGTGGGCTTGCTTGTGAGGGTTTCTCTAAGACTGAAGCCTCCTGTTGATCAAATATATTCTTAGTTCTAAGCAACTGAATAACAGCAAGCTTTTGAAATGACCATTTGTGAATTGCGGATCATTTAGGAAATGTTTTCTCATTTCCATGTATACTAAATATTGGCATTAATTTTTATCCATTTTTACTTGCACACATTTTGGCACTTTCAAAACTGTTTTGATCCTTTGCAGCCTCTGACAGGATCACACAAAATTCCCATTTGTGTCTTTTAAGCCCTAAGTTAATACAATATAACTTAATATCGTTAATGTTCTGTCAACGTGAGACTATCATTCTTATTTTAGTAACAGCACATGTGTGCTGCTGAAGTCAACAGGGCAAAACAGTTTTGTGTTTAAGTGGAAAAGGATATCACAGGATCTCAGATCCTGTCTGTTTCAGTGGGTGTAGAGAATTGCCCGAGAAGTACATACTCAGCTGACAAGGAAGGAAGAGATCCAACACTTAAAAATTGTACCACTGAATTTAGCTGCATCTGTGTGACTGAATATCCTCCAATGCAGAGGCATAGAAACAGACGATGTGTGACCAAGTACTGATGTGGCGTTTGGCTCAAATAAATCTCCATCTGTATTCTCATATTCTATAAACTATGAACTTACCATATATATTTCCCTTAAGATGTAAATACATTAACATTAAAAGTAAGTGTAAGTAAGTAACCTTATATAGGGGCAAGGTCAGTTAGAAGCCAAGACTAGCACTGTTGAAATCATGCTTAACATGTTAAAATGGCTTTTAATCTAAAGTCCTGTGTGGCCCTGACACAGCCATATATTCTGCCTCTTGTTCCTCTTAGATAATAAATTGCTACCACCAATGCCGTAATCTTTGATGTCTGCATTTTTATATTCAAGTGACTAGTCTGCATGAAATTTTGTGGGAGGAAAAGGCATAACTTTTTCCAGATAATTAACTCAATGGAGAAGCACCATTTATTCAATAATTTGTTTTTCTTCCCCTCTGAAATGTCACTTCCACATTATTATTAAATATTACTTGGGTCCATTTCTAAGCTTTTAGTTTGTTCCATTAATCTGTCTATCCTTGGACAAAGGCCACATTTTAATTATATCCTACTTTTAAGCCGAGTCCTGCACTGCAAAAACCACCTTGCAGTGTGTCTGTAATTACATTGCTCCTCCTAAGAGACTTATTATGCTGTTTGTACCACTAGAACATGGCTACAGTTGACTGAAGCAAGGATAGACACTAAATCCCAAGATAGTTGGACTTAGAGGCTAAGGGTTTATGATAATCTTGCCTGGAAGCACTGCAAGACCCTAACAGGATGAGTTCAACATTCAGATCCTCCTGCTGGCAGGTAGAATGCAGAGCCTGAGATTGGTAGTGGGGCAAAAGCCAAAGTTGGCAGTAGAAGCCATGAAAAAGCAAAAGCTATGACCAAAGTTTGACAAAACGTAAGTGCGGTTTATGAGTAATAGCAGAAGAATCCATTTATTTAATGTGTAAGTGCCTGGCATTATTCTACTAATCAGGAATCCAGTCATGAACAAATTCAGAAAAGGCTTGCTGTCATGGAATGTATCAGGAAGGGAATAGAAATTAAACAAATTAAGATGATCTCTGATGGCAGAACCACTTTAAAGAGCATAAGGTAGGATGATGCTAAAGTTACTGAAAAGGAAGTTTACTCTATATTGGAAAGTCACAGAGGGTCTTCCTGCAAAGGCACGGTTATTTGCAGGAAGATCCTTGGCAAGTAAAAGGGTTTAAGCAGAAATGAATTTGGTGTTCGGGAGGAAGAGGGGTGGATAGAAGAGATGAAGTCAGAGATGGAACCACTACATTGCACTGAAAGGTGCTGTTGCCACCGTGTGGATGGCACCCCCTGTAGTTGTGTGCTCCCCGCCCTTGCTCTGGGAGACAGGCAGTGAGAGACCTGTGAGGGCTCGCAGGATTTAATGTATGTGTGTAGTACACGCGCACGGTGAATTGCAGGATTTTTATGTATGTGTGTATCACATGTGCACTGTGAAGCTACTGGAAAGTTTCAAGTGGGGGAGCCACTATTTTATAAAAGCTCACTATGGTTATTAGGTAAACAGTGGGCTAAGGAAACTGGGGCAAAAGCAGCAGCAGAAAACAGTCTTTATATGTGAGACCTTGTACCAGGGAGCCTCAGCTGCCTTCATGTGCCTCCTCAGTGGTTCCTAAGCTATAATGTTGTTTACCTTCTGAGGTATATTTAATATCATATATTAAGACAATTTGGGGACATTTTAATCCTTACCCATTAAAATAAGATTTAGACATTTTTAATGAGTAAAATGGTCTTTCAACATTGTATTTATGCTTTCAAAAATATTCTTCCTTACTTAGTCTCCACATTATTACTAAGGCATTATATTCCGTTTTGTAAAAGACAAAGGGAAAAGGAGTGTTAGATTGAAAACCGGAAATCACAGCATCTAAGTTTGTGTTAGCAGAAGAGGCTGTTCTCTCAAGCACTTGGTTTGGGCCAAAGTATGATATAATTCCAGACACAGTCTCAATTAAATTATGTACTGAAGATAATTTAAAATTTATGATTAAAATAACCACCATACAGGTACTTCTTACAGAATCACGATAACTCAGATATAGTTTCCTGAGAAGCCCAGATATTGAGACTAGCAGGAGGAAAGAAATATCTTTAGTTAGTATTTTATTAATACATGTATGTTTTAATTGCCTAAATACTAGCAGAGAACAAAAGGGAACTGGAAAGTCACTATAGTTAAGAGAACAGAGTCCTGGGTTCAAAAATACAGCTCTACCACTACAAGGTGTGTGACTATACACAGGCTACTTAATCTCTTTATGAGTCGGCCACCTCATCTGAAAACAGGGATATAAAC
>CAUYSK010100025.1:0-11847 GCA_963575035.1 Avahi laniger
AGTGATATCTCATTGTGGTTTTGATTTGCATTTCCCTGATGATTAGAGATACTAAGAATTTTTTCATATATTTCTTGGCCATTAGTCTATCTTATTTTGAAAAGTTTCTGTTCATGTCCTTTGCCCACTTTTTAATGGGGCTATTTGATTTTTTTCTTGCTGATTTTCCTGAGTTCTATATAGATTCTAGTTATTACCCTGTATCGGATGTGTAGCATGGGAATATTTTCTCCCATTCTGTAGGTTGTCTGTTTGCTCTTGTGATAGTTTCTTTGGCTGTGCAGAAGCTTTTTAATTTGATCAGGTTCCATTTATTTATTTTTCGTGATGCTGTGATTGCTTTTGGTGTCTTCTTCATAAATTCTTGCCTAGGCTAACATCTATAAGAGTTTTTCCAATGTTTTCTTCTAGAACTCTTATGGTTTCATGCCTTAAGTTTAAGTCTGTTATCCACCATTAGTTGATTTTTGTGAGACGTGAGAGGTACGGATCCTGTTTCAGTCTTTTACATGTGGCTATCCAGTTTTCCCAGC
The DNA here is from genome assembly GCA_963575035.1 of Avahi laniger. Taxonomy (NCBI): domain Eukaryota; kingdom Metazoa; phylum Chordata; class Mammalia; order Primates; family Indriidae; genus Avahi; species Avahi laniger. The sequence continues at coordinate 534 of CAUYSK010100025.1, forward strand.
AGCATTTATTGAATAGGGATTCTTTTTCCCAGTGTATATTTTTGTCTTTGCCAAAGATCGGATCACTATGTGAGGGTGGTTTTATATTTGGGTTCTCAGTTGCGTTTCATTGGTTTATGCATCTGTTCTTATGCCAGTACCATGCTATTTTGGTTACTATAGCCTTGTAGTATAGCTTGAAGTCTGGTAGATTGATAAGTTTCAATTTGTTCTTTTTTGCTTAAGGTTGCTTTTGCTATATGAGCTCTTCTCTGGTTCCTTAAGAAGTGTAGAATTGTTTTTTCTAAATCTGCAAAAAATGATGGGAGTAGAAGAGGTCAAACTGTTACTCTTTACTGGCAAAATGATCCTGTATTTAGAAAATCCTGAAGATTCTGCCATGAAACTACTGGAATTGATAAACAAATTCAACAAAATCTCAGGTTACAAAATCAATGTACAGAAATCAGTAGCATTAATATATGCCAACAACAGTCAAACTGAGAACCAAATCAAAGACTCAATGCCCTTCACGATAGCAACAAAGAAAATAAAATACTTAGGAATATATTTAAGGAGATGAAAGACCTCTACAGGGAGAATTACAAAACACTGAGGAAGGAAATAGCAGGGGATATAAACAGATGGAAAACCAGGACATGCTCATGGATTGACAGAATCAACATTACTAAAATGTCTATACTACCCAAAGTGATCTACAGATTCAATGCAAACCCTATTAAAATACCAACATTATTTTTTGGATTAGGCTTTGGCACAAAGGGAATGTTGTACCTGGTTTGATCTTCTATCCAACCACAAAACTTTCTCCATATCAGCAATAATACTGTTTCATTTTCTTATTCATGTGTTCACTGGAATAGTACTTTTAATTTTCTTCAATAACTTTTCCTTTAATTTTACAGCTTGGCTGTTTGGTGTAAGAGGCCCAGCTTTTGGCCTATCTCAGCTTTTGACATACCTTCTTTAACAAACATAATCATTTTTAGCTTTTGATTTAAAGTGAGAGATGTGTGACTCTTCCTTTCATATTAACACTTAGAGGCCATTGCAGAGTTATTCATTGACTTAATTCCAATCTTGTTGTACCTCAGGGAATAGGGAGGCCTGAGGGGGAAGAGAGAATTGGGGGAATGGCTGTTGGCAGAGCAGTCAGAACACACACAATATTTATCTATTAAGTGCACTGTCTTATATGGCACAGTTTGTGGTGCCCCAAAACAATTCTAATAATAACATCAAAGATCATGATGACATATCACCATAACGGATATAATAACATGAAAAAGTTTGAAATATTGGGAGAGTCACCAAAATGTGACACAGAGATGTGAAGTGAGCACATGAAGTTGGAAAAATTATGCTGATAGACTTGCTTGAAACAGGGTTGCCACATACCTTTAATTTGTGAAAAACACAGTATCCCATTACACGTAATGAAGCAAAGCACAATAAAACGAGACACATTCCTGTATCCTGACAGGATCTGGATTGTGAGTTAATACATGTTTAATTTTTCGAGGAACTGCCAAACTACTTTCCAAAGCTGCTATACCATTTTACATTCTCACCAACAATACACAAGAGTTTCAATTTCTCCACATTTTTGCCAACACTTATTTTCTGTTTGGGGGGACTTTTTGTTTGATAATAGCCATCTTAATGGTGTGAAATCATATTTTATAGTGGTTTTGTTTTGCATTTGCCTAATGATTAGTATGTCAGGCATCTTTTTATGTGCTCATTGGCCATTGGTTTCTTTCGGAAAATGTTTATTCCATTCCTTTGCCCATTTTTAAATTGGGTTGTTTTTTGCTGTTGGGTTTCATTTTTTCAGTGCTGTCATTTTTTAAAAAGTAATACAATTGAACACAAAGCATCTTTATATACAAAGCTCCCAGTTTCCACATAATATTGATTTTTCTGGAATTTTCTTGCTATGCCTAAATTGCATTTTTCCCTCTTAGGATTTTGTCACAGGACTTTTACGGTTACTAAGATATTGGGATTTTCTTCTTTGCATCTGTGTTATGAAATGCTGATGACTGGAGTTTCTGGAATGTATTCTAATTTATTTGCTAGTTGGGCAACCCACTTTGGCTACCTTGGCTAGTCCAAACTATATTTTAAAAAGTTAACATTTTAGTGGATAAAATTCATTTCTCTTGCCTAATTTTTCAAATTCTTTAAATAGTAAAGCCCTACAAATTCTTACAATGCAGCAAAACTTTCTTACCAAATTGGATGTAAGAAGAAAAATAAAATATTATGACCCTCAACTGAGAAATATTTCATAATCACTTCAAGTGTTTTTTTGTCTAAGAGCAGATGCCTTAATACACTAAATTTAATTTATCGCCCAGATACAGTTGAAACTTGACCTATGTATTAGTTTCCTATGGTTGTTTTAACAAGTTACCACAACCATCGTAACTTAAAGCCACACAAAAATTTATCCTCTTAAAGTTCTTGAGACAGATTTCTGAAAACAGTTTCACTGTGCTGAAATTAGGATGTTGCCAGGGCCATGCTCGTGGCCCTTTCATCTTCAAACCTAGTGACATAGCATCTCTCTTCAGCTATCACAGTGATTTTTTTTTTTTTCATTCTGGGTGCATGAAACCTCCCTCTGCCTCCCACTTATAAAAATACCTGTGATTACATTTCAGGACACACCTGGATAATCCAGGCTACACTCCCCATCTCAAGATCTTTAAACTATTCACAACTGTAAAGACCCCATATAAGGTTACATTCAGAGATTCCAGGAATTAGAATATGCATATCTTTTGGGGGACCATTTTTCAGCCTACCACAACCTATGAATGACTCTGGAAATATTAAAAGAAACAATAAATGGAAGTTGTAAACAACCTAGATGTCCTTGAATCTTAGTTCAGTAAACAATTTAAGTTCAATGTGATTCCCCGGTTTTTAATTCATGCCAGCTGCCCCACTTTTTCTTTTCTTATTGTTTTTAACCACTTCCAGTTTGACTTCTGCTCCATGCTACTGAGACGGTACATTCAGAGGTTCATCAGTGACTACAGTGAGCCTACTGCTCCTAGAGCGTCTCTGTTTGGTTTTCATTTTTCCCAATCTTTTTGAAGTATTCAGCACAGACAACATATTAATAAATGAAATACTACTGTCTTCTTTAAATGCCTGAAACACTCACCTACTAGCTTCTCTTCTTCTGTCATAATCAATGTAAACAATCCTTTTTCTCTTTCCTTTGGTGTCTCTCATTCTCCTTCCTAATGACGTTGAAATTCTTCGAGGTTCTGTGAGTGCTCTTTGATTTCTTCTCATAACTCAGTCTTTATCCTTGGTTGAGTTTGACTTCTGTGTTAAAGTCTGAATTCTAACTATATACCTGTGACAGACATTTATTTCCTGCTCCCTACAAATCATGCACACATAGATATCCTGATGTCATCTCAAATCCAACATTTATAAAAACCTTCTTTGACTCTCCTATCTAGTGTTCTTTTTTTTTAAAAATTTCTATGTAGGTGAACAACACTAATACATGCTAGAATTTTTAGTGTCTTTTTCCTTGCAAGTAGGCTTTTTGAAGATAATTTTGATTCTTAGTGAAAATTGTTTTTGGCTTTGTTGTTTTTACCCCAGTAGTCTATAGCAGTGTTACTCACAGCGTGGTTTATGGATCAATAGCATCGGTACCACCTGGGAGCCTGTTAGGAATGTAAATTCTTTGTCCTATCCCAGGCTTTCTCCATTAGAATCAGGATTTAAACTGTGGTTTAGCAAGCTCTCCATGTGATTCTAATCCGTGATGAAGTTCAGTAACCACTGATCTAGAGTTGAGTCTAGATTGGCGTTACTTATATCACTCCAACAGCTTCTTAATAGGTGACTATCCCTATTTTCAGTTAAATATCTTTTGGACAGTTATTTTCCTTTTTATTGCATTTGTTTAAAGGTTTATTATTTCCCCCCAGCTTTAGTGAGATATGATTGACAAATAAAAATTGTATGTATTTAAGGGGTACAGCATATTGTTTTGATATACTTGTATGTTGTGAAATAATTACCACAGTCAAGCTGATTAACATACCCATCACCTCACAAAGTTACTATTTTTTTTGGTGATGTGATGAATACATTTAAGATTTAGTCTCTTAAAAGTTGTGCTGCTCCAGGGAGGAAATGGTAGAAGCATGGACAAAATTACACAGATAAATAAGGAGACCAAAAATCAAAAGCCAGTCAAGGTCAGGTCAGATCTCCTTGTGGCTGCTACTGCTGTGGCGATACCCCATACTCCAGCAGACACCATACCTACACATGTCACTGTTGAGGAGTAACAGGAAGATTTCCTTTTTGGTTTTTACAAAAAATGTTACTCATAAAAATTTCAACAGCACCAAAGAATATTTTTATAATAAGTAAATTTTCCTTACCTCTCCAGTCCCTTTTTACTTTACCCCTCCATAGAGGTAAGAATTCTAAGTTTCTTGTGTATCCTTTTAGAAATGTTCTAGGTATATATTATACATACACATCTAACCTTTCTTTACACATACTGTTCTACCACGTGATATCTTCACTTAAAATTATATCTTATATACAACTATTATGTACCCATAAAATTTAAAAATAAAAAATTAAAAAAGGTTTACTCTCTTAGCAAATTTTAAGTATGAAATACAGTATTATTAACTACAGTCAACATTCAGGACATTAAATCTCTAGAATATATTTATCCTCTCTAACCAAAACTTTATATCCTTTGACCAACATCTCCCAATTTCCCCCACACTCCCAAACTAGGTCCTGGAAACTACCATTCTACTCTCTGCTTCTGTGAGTGTAACTTTCTTCAATTTTTCATGTAACTGAGATCACACAGGATTGGTCGATGCCTGGCTTATTTCACTTAGCACAACGACCTCCAGGTTCACCCATGTTGTTAGAAATGGTAGAGTCTTGTTCTTTTTTAAAGGGTGAATAATATTCCGTTGTATGTATGTATGTGTATATATATACACATCACATGTTCTTTATCCATCATTCATCCTTTGATAGACACCAAAGTTGCTTCCACATCTTAGTTATTGTGAATGATGCTATAGTGATATAGGCATGCAGATATCTCTTAAGCATACTGATTTCAGTTCCTTTGTATATATACCCAGAATTAGGATTGCTGGATCATATGGTAGCTCTATTTTTAATTTTTTGAGAAACTTCCTTGATGTTTTCAACAATGGCTATACCAATACACATTCCCAAAAACAGCATACAAGGATTCCCTTTACAGCCTCTTCAGTATTTGTTGTCTTTGTCGTTTTGATAATAGCCATTCTAACAGGTGTTGGGTGATATCTCATTATACTTTTAATTTACATTTCCCTGATGATTAGTGATGTTGAGCATTTTTTCATATACCTGTTGGAAATCCTGTATAAGTTCTTTTAAGAAATGTCTATTCTGATTCTTTGCACATTTTAAAATTAGGCTAGTATTTTTCTTGCTGAGTTGTTTGAATTCCTTACATATTTTAGATATTAACCTCTTATCAGATGTATAATTCACAAATATTTATCCCATTCCTTAGGTTGTCTCTTCACTCTATTATTTTCTTTTTTATGCAGAAGGTTTTATTTTTTTGGTTTGATGTAATCTTATATGTCTAGTTATGTTTTTGTAGCCTGTGATTTGGGGTTCATATCCAAAAAATTACTGCCCAAACCAGTGCCAAGAAAGCTTTTTCTATGTTTTCTTCTAGTAGTTTTACAATTATAAATCTTTATGTTTAAGTCGTTGATCTATTTTGAGTTGATTTTTGCATGTTGTGTGAGATAAGGGTCCAATTTCACTCTCCTGCATGCAGATATCAGTTTTCCCAGAATCACTTTTTGCTTAAGAGACTGCCCATTCCCCATTGTGTGTGTACTTGGCACTTTTGTTAAAGATTGTTTGACCATAAATGTGGGAATTTATTTGTAGGCTATCTATTCTGTTCCATTGGTTTACATGACTATTTCTATGCCATTATCATACTATTTTATTTACTGTAACTGTATAGTATTTTATTATTATTTTTATTTTAATAGCTTTAGGGGGTTCTACCCTAAATTATGTATGTAAGTGAGATCATGCAGTGTTTGTATGGCTATATATTAGGAATTGAAGCCACTTACATGTGTTTTTTTAATACATGGATGAATTATATGGTGTTGAAGTCTGGGCTTTTAGTGTACCTGTCCCCTGAATAGTATACATTGTACCCAACAGGTAATTTTTGACTTCTCAGCACCCTTACATGCTCCCCCCTTTGGTGTCTCAAAAGTCCCTTATACTGCTCTGTATGACCATGTATACCCATCATTTAGCCCCCATTTATAAGTGAAAATTTGCAGTAGTTGTATCATCTCATCTATTTGGACTTGTTTGCACTTTATAGATCTGGCTGTTTATTTCTCTCTCCAGATTTGGGGGAGTTTTCTGTCACTGTTTCTTTAAATGAGCTTTCTGCGCCTTTCTCTTTGTTTTTCTTTCCTGTGACTTGCATAATGCATATATTAGTTTGTTTGTTGGTATCTGATAATTCCCATAGACTTTCTTCACTCTTTTTCATTCTTTCTTTTTGTTCCTCTGACCAGGTAATTTTAAATAACCTGTCTTCAAGCTCACTGATTCTTTCTTCTGCTTGAGTCTGCTTTTGAAGCTTTCTGTCACTTTTTTTCAGTTCATTTTTTTTTAGCTATAGAATTTGTTTTTTTATGGTTTCTATCTTATTAATAAACTTCATATTTTGTTCACGTATTATTTTCCTGATTTTGTTTAGTTATCTGTGTTCTCTTGTAGTTCACTCGGCTTCAAGTTGATTATTTGGAATTATTTGCCAGATAGTTTGTAGATTTCCATTTCTTTAGGGTTAGTTATGTCATGTTTCCCTAATTATTTATGATCCTTATGGCTTTGTGTTGTTGTCTGTGTATTTGAGGAAGTACTCGCCTCTTCAAGTCTTTATAGACTGGCTTTGTCAGGGAAAGCCTTTTATCAGTCAGCTTGTCCAGAGATTCTGTATGGGCTTGCTGCTGTAGTCTTTAATGAACTGTTCGGTTCCTGGGTCAGTGGGCAGGCAGGCCTGGCATCTGGGTCTGTGGGGATTAGCCTGGGACCTAGGTCCACAGGGGCAGGCCTGGAACTGGTTCTGTGGGTACTGGCCTGGAGCCTGGGTCTACCTTGGACCTTGGGGCCATGGGAGCCAGCATAATTTGGGGTTTACTGGGGCTGGCATGGTGCTGAGGTATATGGCAAAGTTGGGTACTCACATCACTCTCCTTCCCCACATGAAGGGTATCTATATGATGTTCTGGGTCTTTGGGGGGCTGGCCCAGTGCTTGGGTCAGCCTAGAACCTAAAGCTGCTGGGTTAGGCCTGGAACTTGGGTGGCCTGAAGACCTCATCCACCAGGCAGGCCTGGAGCCTGGGGCTGCAGGATCCCACCTGGTGCCAAGGTTGGCCTGCATTCTGGGGTTGTGGGGGCCTTCTTGCTGCTGGGTTTTACTGGGAGACCCAGCGTTGGGGTTCAAGGAAAAGTCTGGTTCTCACTTCCCTCCCCTTCCCCCAAGTGTAGGGTATCTTTCCTCATGCTGTGCTGGGGTTGAGGGAGGAGTGACATGGGTAATGTAAAATTGTCCTTTCTACCCTCTTGAATCCTGTCCATGCTCCAGCAAGGTCCTATACTCTTTCACTTCTTTAGCTCTTATGGAAATATTTTTGTCTGTAGATGGTGGTTCAGATTAATGTCTCTGTGAGAGGACAAGCTTTGGAAACTCCTATTCCATAATCTTGCTGATGTCACTCCAATTATTTTACTTTATAATTCCTATACTTTCTGTCAACCTTATTTCATATCTTATAGCATTATTTATTCCATATTTGATGCTTCTGAGAAATAGTTATATATTAAAAAGTTATATATGAATATGCATAATTATGTAGAAACTTGTCTGGAAGTCATGTATAAAGTAAATAGACATCCAGGATTGATTCATGCACTTCTAGTTTTTTATTTTAAGTGACATGTTGTGCCTGTTTTTTCCCCCATTCTCTTCTTTTTTTAATGCCCCCAGCTTACTGGGCTTAGTTTCTTCAACAGTAAACTTCAGTCCTGCTCTATCTAGGAAAATTGGTAACAGAGAGGAAAGGGAGAGGACTGTCATCCAAAAGCTAAATTTAGATTGCAAATGTGAGTGGGAATTTTAGCACTGGACACATTCTTAAAGTTTGTCCTGTATTAGCAGTTCTATTTTTAAGGAAAATAATTTAAATAAATGTTCATAGGCCTTAGAAAAGAAGTAATATCTCTACTTACCTTTCTTCATGTAACTGGAATTCATGGTAGTGGTTTATTTGAGATAATCTCTTTTTCTGTTTTCAACATTAGTTAAGGCCAAGAATACAAGGTGGGTGTCCTTTTGTTGTATTACTGGCATTTGGAAAGAATTTAGAAAGATGAGAGTCTACAAATAACCTAATTACACACTTAGTATCTATCCCACCACTCCTGAATACATTGGTTTAACTAAAATTTAGTATTCTGTGAGCATTTTTTAAAAAATGAACATTTGTCAGTGTTGAGGTTTGTGCTGGAAATAGATGTAATGATGCTTAAGAGGGATCCTTTCATGTTGCTCATAGTTTAATGTAGGAGACAGACTAGTAAACAGGCACATTGATGTAATCGGCCTGAGCCCCCTCTGCTGCAACGATGTCAGATAAATTCTGCCATACACATGTTAGAGGCTTAGCAGTGTCACGTCTGTCCTCTGAGCAGCATGCTATGATATTCCAGAAGCAATAGAGCAGAACCATTTGTTTTGAGAAAATGGCAGAGTCAAAAGTCTTGTGAGATTGTTTTAAGATATAAACCTTATTGACTTATTCTAGGAGAAAAAATAGAAATAGTGCTCTTATCAAATCATGCCTATTTAGTTCCCTATGATTGAAAATTAAACTTAATTTTTTTTAGCAATGTGTCCAAGCTAAGGGAGTTGAAATGATAAATCAAGTCTTTCATTTGTATGAGAATTTAAGATTCACTCTGAACCAAGAGAAAGATACTGAAGGATGTGCTGAGGTGGCTTACATCTTTGACCATATTTGCTTCAAAAGCTATTTAAATTTGTGAACTTTCCTGGAGATTTCTTGATGAATTACACTGATGATTCATTTTTTTTCACAAAAGAAGCTGGAAAGGTAACAAGAGCCAAAGAAAATCATGTATTCAGAGGTTTCATACCTTAATGCAGTGGTCCCCAACCTTTTTAGCACCAGTGACTGTTTTCATGGAAGACAAGATCGGGGGGTGAGGGTTGGGAGGATGGTTTTGGGATGATTCAAGCATATTACATTTATTTTACACTTTACTTGTAGTATTATTTCATTGTAATATATAATTAAATAATTATACAACTCACCATAGGTTGGGGACCTCTGCCTTAATGTATAAAACTATTGATTTCATAGTTGTCTATTTGACAACCCATAAAAATTTTGTAGTTTATCCTCCATTTATTACAAAACCATAAATAAGAAAGAAACGAAATGATAAACAACAATAATGAAAAAAAACCTGAGTATGCATGATCTAAAGAGAGTACAAATATTCTTTAAATAGTTCAAAATTGATTTCTCCTTCCTTCTTTCCTTTCTCCTTTCTTATTGTTAAATTGGAAGAGCAAAGATTATCCTTTATAAATTTCTGACAAATATAGCTTGTATAAGCATTAGTCCGCCTTAAATCTTTCTTGGCCATTTATAGGAAAATATAATCTGGGACCAACTGATCTCACATTTTGGCATTAATGCAATTTATTAAATGACAAGAATAAGGCCACATTTGTAAAATTATCTCATGCATATATTATTAGAATCACATTTCAAATGTATATCCCATTGATTTTAGTTATATTTATAAACCAATCATCAACATTTCTTTAAGGGACCAATACAGAGCACAATCCTAGGCATAGTGTACATGATTATAAAACATTCTTTCCCTTAAATTTATAGAAATTTTTCTTGAGAAAGATAAATTGATATGCAAAACTATGAAGAAGATAACTTGCTGCCTGAAAGTAGAAACATTAAATGGACAGTCTTCTAAATAAGTAGAAAAATGAACAAAGTTATCCTTAATTGTGAAGGCTTAAAAATAGTCCTTTGTTAGTTTGCTCTGCTGAATATCCACTAGATCTGTACAGGTTGGTGGAGTTCCAGACTGATGTTTATATGAAGTTGTGTTTATATGACATTTAGGAACCATTGGCATATTTCTCTTTGAAGTTTATTGTAAGCAACATAAATCAAACTATGTGAAATGAATAAGTTGTGGCAGCTTTCTACTTCTGCTGAACATTTTAAAAGCTCCGTTTGCCTGTCTCGGTATAGACCCTCAGGGAATCTGAGGGTGGTGACATCTTAGTTTCATTTCACACTTTCAACTCTATTTAATCTCATCCTCAATCCCACTTCATACCAATGATCTGTCTTGTTGTATCCTCTTGAAATTTTTTTGAGTACATTAATCTTTTGAAGGAAAAGTTAATTTCTCCTAAGATAGTATTTATATCCTCGCTTAACCATTGTGATAAATCTCATGTCCTCCTTTAATGTTATTTGAAATTTTAAAATATTGTGACGGTCACCGTTAGTAAAAACCAAACATTCTTTGCACTTCTCTACATTTCTCAGTCTCCATTGTAGTTAGGTTGGGGCCATATGACTAGTTCTGGCAAGAAAAAAAAATATATATGTATATAAAAATATATATGTATGTAGTGATGGTTTCTGGGCTATGTCCTTTAAGAGTCAAAGTGCCTCTACCATCTCTTTTTCTTTTTTATCTGTGTGATTGGAGGTGAAGAAGTCTAAGTTGAGGGAGTTGCAAGATTGAGGATCCTGGGTCCTGAGTCCATGCTTGACTACCTTTATTTTTTTTTTTATTATTTTTATTTTAGCATAATATGAGGGTACAGATGTTTAGGTTACGTGTGTTGCCCTTGTCCCCCCTCCCCCCCTCAGTCCAGGTTTCAAATATGTCCATCCCATTGAGTGGTGCACATTGCACTCTTTGTGTACACGTATACCCGTCCCCTCCTTCCTCCTCCCCCCTCTCCCCTGCCCAACATCCAATAGATGTTATTCTTATATATGCACTTATGTGTTGATCTGTTAATACCAATTTGATGGTGAGTACATGTGGTGCTTATTTTTCCATTCTTGGGATACCTCGCTTAGTAGAATGTGTTCCAGCCCTTTCCAGGAGTATATA
>CAUYSK010100027.1:0-11990 GCA_963575035.1 Avahi laniger
GACAACTAAAAATATATAGAAAAAATTAGCCGGGCATGGTGGCGCATGCCTGTAGTCCCAGCTACTTGGGAGGCTGAGGCAGAAGGATTGCTTGAGCCCAGGAGTTTGAGGTTGCTGTGAGCTAGGCTGACACCATGGCACTCTACCCCAGGCAACACAGTGAGATTCTGTCTCAAAAAAAAAAAAAAAACAAAAAACTGTCAACATTCTGTTTACATAATTCTTTAGCCCTAACCAACAAGTCCCGTGGGGACATTTTCTTTTTTTCCAGAACATAGCAGACAACATTTTTGCCAATCCTACACCACTACATATAGGTCACTCTTCCCCAGCCTCCTGTACAAGTTTCCTCACTCCTCTTCCACCCTCACTTACCAGGCAGTCCCAAAGCCAACACCACACATTTTAGGTTTTGGTCACAACACCCCACTTCCAAGTTACTGATCACTTTTTATTTATGTGTTGATGAATAACAAACCAACCTAAAACTTGGTATCTTAAAATAACTATTAGCTCATACTTCTGTGGGTTGGTAGCTTAGACTGGGCTTAGCTGGATGGTTCTTTTCCTGCTCTCACTTAGACTAGCTCATGTTGGTGCAGTCATATGAGGGCTCGACAGGAGCTTGCTGGTCTAAGACATGCTCAGTCACTTACCTGACAGCTGGTTTGGTCCCCAGTGGACAAGTCCTGGCTTCTTCACATAGAGGCAAAAAACATCCCGGCAACACAAGAAGGTAAGCCCTGATATGCGAACATTTGTCAAGACTATGCTTGCTGCAAGTTTGCCCATGTTCCATTGGCCAAAGGAGGTGCCATGGCCAAGCCGGGAGTCCGTATGGGGGAAGGGCATGGATACAGGGGGCATGATGCTTCAGGGTGACCACTGCAATGATCTACCTCAGTGCCTGGGAAATGCTGATACATAATACCGTCAAATGTTTATTGATCGTTGAGTTAGAACCCTGCCAACTCTTAGTGCTTAATCTTGCTTAAATACCAGGACTACCCTGTTGGGAAGATAACCATTTGAAAGATGGGGGAATGATGTCAAAGATGCCCAGTGACTCGGGAACCAGAAGCAATTAGTGACAAAGCCAGGACTCGACCCAAGGTCTGTGGCAGAGGCTATGTTTGTAACCATTGTGTTATATGACCTCCCTGTGCGAGGGGTTTCTACGTGAGATCCTCAAAAAAATTCTTGGGTCTTGATTTATTTTTTTTAAAAACGATTTATTGTCCATCATTCAGGTATGAGAAAAATATTTTTCTGTATTATATTTCTGTAAGAAATATCAATAAAACCACTAATTATTTTTTACAACTAGCTCTAACCAATCAATAGACATTCATCAGAGTGAAATTTTAATGTAGCGAAATAAATACTAAACTCACAGTCAGAAGCCTGGGTTGGAACTCCAGCCCTGCCCTTGTTAGATTCGTGAATTCTGTTGTGTGAGTCATTTGTCCCTGCAGCCGCCTGTGTCCTCATCTGTTGTACAGAGACAACTAGCCTCTCTTGGGATCATCGTGAGGGTTAAATGTGAAGTTGGGGGAAAAAACACTTTATTACCTATAAAGTGCTATAAAAATATAAAATGTTAAATTAATAACAAGGAATCTGGACTGTGAACATAACTCTATCTCTTCTGTTAAACCTCTTTCTGAGAGAGCGGCAGTGACCCAACAGAATGACGGATTAATTTAGCTCGAATGAGTTTTCTACCTCCTAGCTAGAAAAATAATAATAAATATTTAATGTAGCAACTTTATAACTCTTTTTTATTCGCCTTCGTTCTCCTTGGATTGTATTTATGTCCCTCCTCTTGGGGCCGGACAGCTGCCTTTTCGTTCCTCAGTCAGACCTAAAGTAGGAGGACACCCCCACCCCCGCCGCACCCCTTTCTCAGACCGTCACTCTCACCGGTTCCATCCGTGTTGGATCCACAGCCACATCCACAACTGACTCCGCCCGTCTCCCTTCCCACTGCTCGTTCAGTCCTCTCTTCCTCCTTAGCCGTTAAAATGCTGTAAATAACGTCGGATGCTGTCTTGGATACAGCAGTTCTCACCTGTCGCTGTCAAAGAACTTCCAATGACAGCGAATTTTTCGTAACCAGTGCAGGAGACGTGGAGAGCATTTGAGGAATTACGTGATTCCTCGTGACAGTATTTACCCTCTCCACAAAGGACCCAGTGGTGTTTCTTGAAGCCTGATCTCTCCGTAAACCCTCACTTGGCTGAAGAAACTCTTCGGAGCAGTCACAAGTCACTGTGCCTGAGGAATATGTCAGAATTCCTACCTTCAAGGGACTTGCAGTCTAGCCGGAAAGGAGGGGCATCAGCACCGGGAATTAACAGCAGGAGAATGGTGAGCTCCTTCGCAGAGCACCTGCTGCAGATTATTTCCCAAGTCTTTTACAAAAATTAGACAACAGATTTTTTGAGCATGAATTATAAGCAATGATTAACCCATCTGGAGCATTTGGATTTTGATTAAGTTCTAAGTTTTGGGTTTTTTTTTTCTTTACAACCATTTTCTCCATACCAAGACACTTAAATTATTTCTTCAGAGTTTTGCCAAAATGTAAACATGTAGGATATCTTCAATATATTCAATTCTTTGATCTGTTTGGTTTCTACTGGGAGAAACCAGACTAAATATTTATAGATTATTTTTGGTGTGCTCATTTTATCAGTTTACTCTGGGTTTCTTAATTTTCATCATATTTTTAATATGTGGTTCACTTTTGCTCCTGTGAAAATTAGTCCAGTTATCTTTACTGATTTGCTGCAAGCCAATTCATTATTTGATACTATGATTGCTTTAGTTTACTTACATACATTTTCCTGGTATGCACTGGTGCTAAAAGAACTCATATTTTATCTGAATTTACTGTTTTTCTTTTTTGGATCTTTTTCCCCGTGAGTACACCTCTCCACATTGTCATACCAAAGAACAGTAACTTAGCATACACACTGCTGTCCTACAGAGGGTTGTAGGACCTAAGTTTGCAGTGATGTCCCTGTGCTGGTTGTTTTTCACTCTTGAATGATGACGTATATACAAGAACTCCTCAATCTCAGTTAAAGGACTGCTTCTTACAAGAAGACTTTCTTAATTCTCCAGGCAGACGATAGAACGTTCTCTCTGCATCCATCTCACTGTAGACGTGCCTTGATCGAAGAAAGGTTTAGATCTAGTGGCATGTCTGTTTCATCATGGGACTATTAGGTGGCTTTTCTTTTGTGGCCTCAGGGGCAGGCCACCCTCCCCCATCACCCCCCTTGGCTCTGAGCTCGGACACACTGATTTCCACCACTTCCCTGTGGTCTCCGGTTGGACTTGAGGGCGGAGACCCCCAGGATATGGGGGGAAAGCGAGGAGTTAGGTGGAGCATCCCTTATCACTGTCCCCCCAGGCGGGACCTCCTCAGGCCACTGCCTTCCTGACAAGTGGCTCTTTGTGTGCAGTTGCACTGACTCTTGAGTTGCTGTGACCAGATCACACCAACCTCCAGAGCTGGTGGTCACTGACCCTATTCTTATAAGTCCCCGACTGTCTTTTCGTGTGTTTGTTTCCCTATAATTTCTCCACCCTTTTGTAAATAGCACCTTTCTTAAACTCTTCCAAGCCCTCATTTGAGTATGCCTGCTGCTGCTTTTTGGGACCCTGACCAATGTCATGGGTGACCAGCCCAGTGCCCGGCACATAGAACTGGTTTATCAAATGAGCAAAATCAATAAAAAAACTTACAATGTAACAATATTTCCCCCAGAAAAATAAAATATTAAGGAAAAGAGCATTAACTTTGAGATTACATATACACAAATTGAGAATGAAGACGAGAATTGGAATTTTTCTACGGAAATAAATTGCAATTTAGGTTGCCTCATTCTTAGAGGCAGAATCCAAAAGTAAAGAGTTGCACAATGACTCATGTGTCTGACCTCAATTTTGCCTTTTTAAAATAAATCTGACCTATAAGACATGCGTTTTAAAAATTGACCTATTTTATGACCTGGTTGCTGCTCTGCAATGGACATATCAAAGACCTGGCTCAGGTGTGGCGTCTGTTCCTGCGAGAACAGGAGAATGTGTGATTCAAAGCACATGAGCAATTATGGTATATTTAAAGGGCTAAGCCACACATCACCTGCTATGTTACTTAATTTTCATCAGTATATAGGTCACTGGCCAATAAAATGATTTAATTTTGCTTTCCTGAGATGATCTTTTCTCAAGACACAATGATGTCTTTGGAAGCCTCATCCATTGTCAAGAAGTAAGATGAAGTCCATAAATAAGTCCCTGCGGGTTTACAGGTAGACGCCTGGGGGGTGTGAGGGGACATGGGACTTCAAGCCAGCTCAACCTCCTAGGTGTCGTCCTGGGAAGTTGTTCACCTACTCTGTGCCTCGGGTTCTTCACCAAGAAAATGTGGACAATAGAGCAACCTCATATTACAATGAAAAATAAATGAGATAATATCCATAAACCTTCTGGAGTGTCTTAGTAACATTGTTACTGTACCAACTACTGGCAGCCACACCCCACCTTCCACCAAGGTGCCACTGGACAAGCAAACGACCCAGCCCCAGAATCCCACCCTCAGCCAGCCCTAGAACCACGTCGGTGCCAGCTGCCTGGCCGGGTTCCCCCAGAGGCAGGCACTGAGGTGAAGGCTGGCAGCACAGCGTATTGGGAGGCCCAGGGACGGCATGAGAAGAGAGTGATCAGGCAGGGAAAGTTGCCAGCAGAGAGTGTGTGATGAAGGCTGTGGGAGATGACACTTGATCTCACAGGAAAACTTGGAAATCTCGAAGAAGTCACGCCCCAGAACTCCAGCAAAGGGGAAGCAGCGAGGGTCCTTCCTGGACGGTACGCGTGCCTATCTGCTGCAGTGGAACTTGCTGATTCCCCGGCACCTTGGGGTATGCTGTGTGTGATGCACAAACTGGGTTCCGAGAGCCACAGGGCAGGTGCTGGGCATTGGAGTGAGGCTGGAATGCCCAGAAATGGCCAGAGGATCCAAGGCATGTGGGAGCAGCAACTGGCACATCCCTGCTTGTGAAATGGGTGAAGGAGATTCTAGGGTTTGCAATGACTTTGTGTCTCTTGGGCAGACCACGTGTCTCTGTGCCTCAGAACAGCTGGCAGTACATAAAACTGACAGGTGCCCATCAGGAGCCGCCACCCCCAGACACATATACCTGGAGAGGCAAGAAACAAACACAGGAAATGATCTCAAAAAGAGAGAACAAAAGCGAAAGCTACTGAGGACAACACCAGAGCTATTGCAAGAGAGTGCGTGATTAATTGTCAAGTGAATATCACGAACAAGGAGTTCCCTGGGAGTTCAGGATCCGGTGAGGTCGGCCTTATCCAATGTAATATTTGCTAAATATTGTAATCAGCTGGGAGGATGTTGGTTCTTAATCAGAGGCGTTTTAGACCAAATCCGGGCCATGTGACACGCATTGTGCTGGGGAAATTTCACGTTCGACCATGAACTGGGTATTTTTACTCCCAATCATACTCCCAACCCCAATCATAGACTCTCAGAATTGGAGAAATTACTTATATTACCAGTTTCTTTGTGAATGGGGGATTTATATGTAAGACTTTTCTGTTCAACCTGGCAACTAGAATGAAGTAAAAAAGAGAAAGAAAACAGAGTCGTTTTCTACTTTAATCAATTTTTTACCAGAATTTTGTCAAGATTAATTCTGGAGTTTCTCAGCGGTGGCCTGCGGAGCCACGGGAGAGGCTGTCACTATAGAGACGCGCTGTTGGCATGTTCAGACCACACTGGTATCTTTGATCATTATGCTGTCATTAGCTCCGGAGGCTGCCACTCTGCATCCTCAAATATGTACTTACTTATGTCTCTGCCATTTGCATTTCAGAAGATCCTCTACCCTGAGCACTCACCATCCTCCCCACAAACTGGCCTGTGAACGGCTCGCTGCCTTCTCCGCACCAGCCCTGTCCTCTCCCGCCCCCGGCCCACACGGGCTCCACATGGAGAGGATCGCAGACTGATGTGCACGAGGACGGGCCCAGCCTTGCATCTCATTTTTACGTCGCATTTGATCCACAGTCATCTTTATTCTTGGTATTTTTTCCCGTTTTTACCATATGACAAGTCTATTGTGGCTAGAGATTTGGGCTACAAAGATACAAAGAGAAGTACACACAAGACACGGAGGACAAAGGAAATGTATGTGAATGATAAAGACCACGTGATGAGATGCAGCAGGCGCTAAGTGATCAGAACAAAACGTAGATGCCAAGGGGGTTTGAGGAGACAGCGCCATGGCGCCTCCCTTGTCAGTGGTCCCCTAAGTGCTGTGGGCTGCAGCCAGGCGTAAAGGAAGTGCGTATCATGTTCAAGTAACACCTGAACCTGCACAGATCTGGCCTCCAAGCCTTATCCTGAATACTTCTTTTTGAGGGGGCTTGGGAAAAGGCCATATAAAAATTACCTTGGAAATTTATTTTAAACAGAGCTTCCTTGAGTCCACATTCCCAGAGGAAATTTAGGAGAAACAGCCCCTGTGGAGGTTGGGGTGCAGCCAGGTCTAGAAGTTAACACACCCAAAGGATGTTTGGCAGTGACAGTCTTCATTAAGCTGGCTTTAAATTCATTTTATGGATTTCATGCTCACAGCCAAATTAAATAAATAAATTCAGAAAAGGACATGAAGTCTGCTTATGTTCCCATGTGCCAGAGAAAGCCACTCTGAGTGTCCATATCTAGCAAACATTTCTTACAAGAAACATGACAGACGTGAGGTATATATTTTTCCACTCAAAGATGGACCATGCTCCACATACCAACATGTTTGTCACTGAACAACCGTGACATTAGTGGGCCACAGAGGAGTCTCCTTTCAAAGCTACCAACTCCCTCATGCGTGCACCAAACAAATAGATCCTGAACAGCCCTTGGGGGACTCCTTGGGATGTAGCAGTGAAGGAAGCAGACAGACCCCCATGTCAGTGCAAAACCCTATAGCATGTTAAAGCCAATCGAGCTAAAGAAAAAAGAAATAGTAGAGCAAGGGGAGAGGATGGGGCTGCAGAGCAGAGGGCAGGTGCCATCCGCATAGGACAGAAGGGTGTCCCTGCTGAGAACAGGACACCTGCCCAGACCAGGCGGGGCACCTGGGGAAGAGCTTCCCATTGGCCAGCATGAAGAGTGAGGAAGGGCAGTGGGGGAGACACAGGGCTCTGGGTGTGGGGGAAGATCCTGCAATGATTTAAGCCCCTGTAAAGACTTGGGCTTCTACTCACAGGAGGCAAGAAGACAGTGCAAGTATCTCAGTAGAGCAGTGGTCTAGGTTTTAAAGGATCACCTTAACTATGCCTCTCTCTGCCCAGGTTCCAGGAGAGAATTAAGCCCTAAGGCTCCAAGGCACCCACTGAATTAATTTCTCTTCTTTGCGTCAGAAATGGCACCAGTTGCGTATCATGTTCCAGATGGTTGGAAATAGCTCTATCAAATCATTTTCTGTGCCCATAGCTCAGATACAGAACACTGGGCTGGGTACTCTGCCCCTATCTCGGGTCCAGGGTAGAAGCAAGGAGGGGATTAGGACAGAGGGGCCAGAGATTCATGATGGTAACTGACCATGGAATCCAAGCTCAAGAGGGGAAAGCAGCTCAGAGCGTGGCGGGAAGTAAACATGCCGTGGGCTCCACAGGCTGAGACACCTTCCAGGGGAGGGGACTGGCCTGGCAGATCTCAACAGAGTGAGCCAGACAGACAGGAGCCGCCTGTCACACAGCCCGAGTGATGGGACGGAAGGGGACAGGCGGTGGAGGAGGAATAGTGGACAAGGCCATCGGAGGAGCCCAGGGACCACCGTGTGTTCCAGATCTCCTCCACGTCTACTGAAGCCGCGATAATGAAAGAGCAGTGGTTGTGGAGGGAGGCCAGTGAGCACCCAAGCTGTCGAGAAATGAGAGGATTGCAAAACTCAGAAGGGACAGTACAGACGATCAAAGCTGGAGGTTGAGGAAGGAGAGAGGAAGAAAGGCCTTCAAAGGTCAACTGAGGAACAAAAAGATAGCGGCCCCTCACCTACCCATGGGAGAAGAGTGACTGTCACGGTGGAAAACGCTAGAAAGAGTGTGTGCAGTGAAGAGCCAGAGTCTACAAAAGCAAGGTGAAGGCACCTTCCGAGGACGTGGCTGACGGAATAGCTGCCGGAGGACGTTTACTCTCCGTCCCACTGCTTGGCCTACTCCTTGTCTTCCGGACACTGTGAATTGATTTTCTCCATAATAGATTTTCCTGAAGCAAAAACTACAATCCAACAGTCACTGTCACTTCAACAAGTTGTGATTTATTAGTGTTAATCAGGAGGATGCCTGTGACAAAACAAACGCCACAGGAATCAGCCGGAGACGCTCGGCCCTTCCTGCACAGCCCCTTTTCCAAAAGCCCCGCTTAGTGACCTAGGAGTTGGGACAGCGAGAGCTGGTGGGGAAGAGAATTGCAGGTGGCCCCGCGGCGGCGTGGCACATGCGACCCCTGCGACAGCGGCTCCTCACGGACCCTTAGAGAATATACATTCTTATGTTTTCTCTCTAGTTCAGTAATAAAAACATTTCTAGATACGGATTTTATTTGGAGTACACATTTTATTGAATATCATGTGCTTGCAACATGTTATTGCACCTAGTCTCTGCTTCGTATATAACTGTGATTGCTGTTTTCTCATTGCATCAAAATGGTAGATTTTTTTCAAAATTTTCCAAACTAGTTCTTTTTTTTTGTTCATTGCTAAGTTCACTATAGCTAAGAAATGTTTTCTGAATATACTTCATACTTTGGGGTATTTATTCATGTTTTCTTTGAGTCCAAATTTTGTTTATGTTCTAAAAACATGAGGAGATAAAGTGCGTTTTCTTTACAGTGTACATTGTTTTATAACCATCCCTTGAATTTAGCATGATTGTGTTACATACATCTTCCACTTTTGATTTACATGGTTTGTTTCCTAGGTTTGTCAGAAAAAGAAAACTTCCATTATGATCAGAGCTCAAAATTTTTCTTCTAACAGTTATTATTGATACTATGATATTCAGTAAATAAAAATTCATGAATGTTTTATCTTTATGGGAGATGAGGGTTTTTGCTTTAAATTCTGTTTTTTCCAACTTATTCTAACCAATGCACTTTTTTACTTATATGCGCATGATGTATATTTCCTAGTCCCTTAATTTTTATCTTTTCTATGTCCTGTTCTCTTAGATGTCTTTCTAAATAACATATTGTGCTTCTTACTCAATATGAGAGAATTGTCCTTTAATACCATGAAAATGAATACACGTGGTCTATCCTGATGGCCGTCGTAATTTAGATGCCACGTGCTCAGCTGTTTGACGCTGTCTCACTTTTAATCCGTGTAGTTTTCTGTCGTCTGACACATTCTCAAGTCTTTTCTATACTCCCGTTTTGTTTTTCTCAAGTTACTGGGAGTTCATGAAGCTTCTTTTTATTCTAAAAACATGTAAAGCATGTTTAAAACCCTATTCTCTACATCAAGAGTATTAACTACTCTACGTTAACCCCTCTATGTACAAAACTTTGTTCTTTTAGTCCTCACCTCCCAGCAACACAACTGTAGATTCCCTGGGAACAACCTGACCTATTGATCCAGGTGATTGTCATGAATCCATCCCAGCAATATGTTTCTTTCCTTTTAATAACTATTTGTATTTACACAAAACTTACTGTTTACATCACACTTACATATGTACATAAATATAATGTAAAATTTTACGTTTAGGTTACATTTTATATTTATATATACATTTTATTACATTCTCGCATTGATATGTGTATAAATATAACATAGATTAAAATAAACAAAAATATTAATTACATATATATTTATGTTAAAATGAATAAACGTTTAACAACCTTCATTGTGACGATAACTTTACTTCTTGGGCTAAACACTCACAGCTGTTTCTCCTTCCATATCTCAGCCAACCCCGTGATGAGCATTTCGATATATTCACCTCCAGGCTGTTCATAATCTCCACTCATTATCTGTCGCTTTTGGGTTTGGGGATAATTGCTCCAAACTGCAACTGTCTCATTCTGCAGTAAACAACCAACTGTTTTAATGCAGCCTGGGTTTTTTATCTGAAAGCAACATTTACTAAACTCAGGTTTCTCTGTGTTGGTAGAGGCAGCATGATCCCAAGTCTTGATGAGGGTACAAATTTTAGAGACTTGCTGGTATCTTGCTCCTATTTTTTCAAGATATAAATTAATTGCAAAAAGAAACGCTGGTTCTGAAACTCCCCAGTGGCTTCTTGCTTGTGAAAATGTATGTGCTTTCACAAATTTAGCGGTTTCTCTCTGTGCATTTGCGGAGAAGTATCTGCGTCTATACAGTTTAGAAATTAGCAGTGAATTTTTCAAAGATGGTGTTAAACTCTATAAAGTCATGACCAAGGAGAAAGAGAAAATTCATAGTCTTAATTTTCTTTAACTTAATGGGGGGTTCCCGCCGTCAGCCTGAGAAACATGGGGGCACATGTTTCTCAGTGGTACCTGCACGTCTGTGCTGTGCACCCCACCAATGGGTTCCTCTCCTGAAGTCTCCCACAGGGCTGGGATTTGCCCCCGTCACTGCCCTTCCCGTCACCTTCCCTGCTTCTGCTCAGAATTTATTTTTATTTCTTTTTCTTTTTTTTTTATTTCAGAATATTACAGGGGTGCAAATGCTTTGGTCACATAAATTGTTTTTGCACTGACTGAGTCACCAGACAGTACACACCACACTCCGTTGGTGTGAATTTACCCATCCCCTCTTCCCCCTCCCACCTGCTTGATTTCCAATGAATGTTATTTCCATATGCGCACATAAGTGTTGATCAATTAGTACCAATTTAATGGTGAGTACATGTGGTGCTTGTTTTTCCATTTTAGTGACACTTTACTTAGAAGAATGGTCCCCAGTTCCATTGAGGTTAATACAAAAGGTGCTAGATCACCATTGTTTTTTGTGGCTGAGTAGTACTCCATGGTATACATATACCACATTTTGTTATTCCACTCATGTATTGATGGGTACTTGGGTTATTTCCACATCTTTGTGATTGTGAATTGTGCTGCTATAAACATTCTGGTGCAGGTGTCTTTTTTTATAGAGTGTCTTTTTTTCCTTTGGGTAGATACCCAGTAGAGGGATTACTGGATCAAATGGTAGGTCTACTCTTAGATCTTTGAGGTATCTCCATACTACTCTCCAGAGAGGTTGTACTAGTTTGCAGTCCCACCAGCAGTGTATGAGTGCTCCTGTCTCTCTGCATTCACACCAATATTGTTGTTTTGGGACTTTTTGATCAAAGCCATTGTCACTGGAGTTAAGTGGTATCTCATGTGGTTTGATTTGCATTTCCCTGGTGATCAGAGATGTTGAGCATTTTTTCCTATGTTTGTTGGCCCCTAGTCTGTCTTCTTTTTAACAGTTTCTGTTCATGTCCTTTGCCCACTTTTGAATGGGGTTGTTTGATTTTTTTTTCTTGCTGATTTTCCTGAGTTCTTTGTAGATTCTAGTTATCAGTATAGCATGTGAATATTTTCTACCATTCTGTAGGTTGTCTGTTCACTCTAATGATTGTTTCCTTGGCTGTGCAGAAGCTCTCACCTCTCACCTCTCACAAAAATCACCTCCTGGTGGATAACAGACTTAAACCTAAGGCATGAAACCATAAGAATTCTAGAAGAAAATGTTGGAAAAACTCTTATAGACATTGGCCTAGGCAAAGAATTTATGAAGAAGACCCCAAAAGCAATCACAGCAATAACAAAAATAAATAAATGGGACCTGATCAAATTAGAAAGCTTCTACTCAGAATTTAAATGAGTGTGTGTTGGTCAGAGCTGCAGCTGCCCATACTGTGAAGATCGAGCCCTTAGGTACCTTCTTTAACCCAGGTGGCCTCTACTGAACAAATAC
>CAUYSK010100028.1:0-16658 GCA_963575035.1 Avahi laniger
GTCCCAGCTACTCGGGAGGCTGAGGCAGGAGGATTGCTTGAGCCCAGGAGTTTGAGGTTGCTGTGAGCTAGGCTGATGCCACGGCACTCTAGCCCAGGCAACACAGTGAGACTCTGTCTCAAAAAAAAAAAAAAAAAAAAAGAAGCAAAGAAAATGATTTCTTAACTTTTCCAGGTAGCATGCTTATATATAAAGCAGAATAATTAGCACTTGAACTGTGAGTGTTCTCATTAACAAACCTTTTATTACTTAATTGCAGAGCACATTAAAAAATTACATTCTTTTTTTGCTTTGTTTTGTTTTGTTAATATATATATTTTTAGTTATATAACATATAAATATTTTATATATTTTAATATATATATATTTTAATTTCTTTCTATTTTTTTTTTTTAGCAGAGACGGGGTCTCACTCTTGCTCAGGCTGGTCTCAAACTCCTGAGCTCAAACGATCCACCCGCCTTGGCCTCCCAGAGTGCTAGGATTACAGGCGTGAGCTACCATGCCCGGCCTAAAAAATTACATTCTATTTCTATAATATTTCAATCCAAACACTGCTTATATTTAACCATATTAAGTGCAAATACTATAAGTGCAAGTACTTATTAAAAATGAAATGAGATAATTGTAGGTTCACATGCAGTTGCAGGAAATAATACAGAAAGATCCTATGAAGGCTTTACCTAGTTTTCCCACTGGTAACATCTTGCAAAACGACAGTGCAATGATCACAACTGGGGTACTGACACATCGATACCATCTCATTTTACTTCTACTCATTTGTGTATATGTATTTTACTGTAGGTTTGTGTATTTACCACCAGAACAGTTCCATCACCACAAGGATCCTTCATGTAGCCCACCTCCCCCATCCCAAATCCCCAGCCAAGCCCCAAACCCTGGCAATCACTACTTTATTATTCTCCATCTCTATAACACTGTCATTTCAGGAATGTTATATAAATAAATTATACAGTATATATTCTTTTGGGATTGGTTTTTATTCACTCAGCAAGAGTCAAACAAGGTCCATTCGTTGCAACTGTCCCTTAAAACTTTTTTTTTTTTTTTTTTTTTGAGACAGGGTCTCGCTCTATTGCCTGGGCTAGATAGAGTACAATGGCATCGTCATAGCTCACTGCAGTCTTCCAACTCCTGGGCTCAAGTGATCCTCCTGCCTCAGCCTCCTGAGTAACTGGGACTATAAGCCTATGCTACCACAACAGGTTAATTTTTAAAAAAATTTTTCTGGGCCAGGAATGGTAGCTCATGCCTGTAATCCTAGCACTCTGGGAGGCTGAGGTGGGAGGATGCCTTGAGGTCACGAGTTCGAGACCAGCCTGAGGAAGAGTGAGATCCCATTTCTACTAAAAATAGAAAAAATTAGCCGGGCATGGTGGCACATGCCTGTAGTCCCAGCTACTCAGAACGCTGAGGCAAGAGGATTGCTTGAGCTCAGGAGTTTGAGGTTGCTGTGAGCTAGGCTGACGCCAGAGCACTCTAGCCCAGGCAACAGAGTGAGACTCTGTCTCAACAACAAAAAAAAATTAATAAAATTTGTTTTTTTGTAGAGACATGGTCTTGCTATTGCCCAGGTTGTTAAATCTCTTTTAATTTAGTTCCTCTCCTCCTACTTTATTTCCTTGGCCATTTATTTATTAAAGAAAAGGGCCCCTTCACGCTGTAGAATTTCCCACATTAACAGATTGGATTTAAGTAAATATTTAGGGTTTTCCTTAAAAATATTGATTCCAACTTTTGCCAAGTCTTTTCCTCTTTTACAGTGTAAGGTCTTATTCATTCAGATGACATTTTATCTAATTCTTTATAATTTTTATCCTTTTATACTTACAAAAAAATGAAAAATACAAAATTGCTAATGAAGTTCTAAATAAGGCTAGAGGTGGTCAGACCAATTTCTAGCTTCCTCATTATGCAATACCTTTATCCATAAGGCCCAAAGCAAGTATCTATGTTACTAGGTGCCTGTTCTGTACACTGCCATCCCTGGGGAAGTGAAGTTTGAGGATTTAATTCATCCACCACACACATTCCTTCCCCTTGTAACACAAAGGTCGCTCCTTCCTTCCTTCCTCATGTGGCAGAAACTCACAAGGAGCAGGCCACCTGTCCTCATTTCCATGTGAAAGAACATCAGCCTTTTTTTCCCCAAAAGGAGTATTCTCATTTAGTGTTCAATGTGTACGTAGATAGCATTTTTAAAAATTCTACTTGCAAGAAACCTAAAGCAATAATCCAAAAAATATGAATTAACTTCATTTTCACTTATTAATCTTTTTTGCTTTTGATTTTTAACTAATGCATCTTTTCTTGGGGTATTCCTCTAACTTAAGACATACAGAAACTTACACAAATCCAAACAGTGAACTGCCAAAAACTTAACCGTCAACATTAAATAATAACCACTACATAGCCATATGCTCAGAGCTGAGATTTCACATTTAATTTCCTCTCCACATAAGAGTTTAGGGAATGTATTCAATTTCCAAAAACAGAAAAAAGCATTTTTATAAAAATTTTTAAAATCTGGAATTCACTAAGATTTCAATCTCAGCACAATTATCCTTACCTTCCTTTCTTCAGCTGACAATACTCTAAATCGAATCATTCCTTCTTTTATTATGTCTGCTTCATCTGAAAAGTCAGGATTGTCAGACAAAATATCACTTCTATTTTCTTCTAGCCACATCTGAAATCCAGTCTTTGGCCTAAAACAGCAATTATGTGAAAAAACTTTATACTTAAGATGCAGTTTAAAGTGCTTTATGATTTTTCAAGTTAGTAATTAGACATTAGTCTTTGCATACCTATATAAAGTAAGGAAGTCATGATTATATGTGTTAAATTCATATTACCATAAACTGCCTGGAGACTGTAGGATTAATCAACTAGAAAATCCTTTTAAGGTCAATTTAAAAGGATTCCTCTTATTTGTTTTTTCCAAGTGCAGCGACTATGAACTCTGC
This sequence comes from Avahi laniger, assembly GCA_963575035.1. NCBI lineage: Eukaryota > Metazoa > Chordata > Mammalia > Primates > Indriidae > Avahi > Avahi laniger. The sequence goes on from CAUYSK010100028.1 coordinate 2,988, forward strand.
ACTTTCAACTATTATGAATGTTGACAGGCTCAAGGTCTCCAATTTCATTTAGCCGCCTGGCCTAGTAAAATTCTTCCTTGTGGCCTTGGTAGGCTCTTTCTCTTTTTTCCAAACCAGCTATGTGAAATCTTTCTGAATTCTCTCAAGCCCCTTTCCATCACCTCATCCTCGCTCTCACAGATGACCTGGGTCGTTGACATATTATCATTATGTAAAGCATGGACAATGCACACTTGTAAATTTTCTTACATTCCACTCATGACGCAAATGTCTTTAGGTTACAAGTGAAGGTTTAATGCAAATATTTAATATTTACTGAGCACTTATTATCTGCCAGGCACTGTTCTAAATGCCTTATGTGTATTACCTCATTTAAATGGCAATAACTTTATGAGGTAGGTATAGCTAGTATCTCCATTCCATAGATGAGGAAATTGAGGCTCACAGAGGTGAAATAACTTAGCCTAAGTTACACAGACAGTAAGAGTCAGACCTGGGATTCAACAGCCAGGCGATTTGACCCCAGAGTCCCCACATTTAACCCAACAGTTATATGCCTCTCACTACACTGAGGCTGAATGGATTCTAAATAACAAGTCTAAATACACTGCGAAAATACCAGGGGAAAATGTTTATGATAAAATTTTCAACAGAGATAAAAACATAGGATATAAAATTACATCTCCAATATAAACCCCATTAAATATAAAAGCTTAAATTCATTAAAAAGGATTAGAAGAGAAGTATCTCTATAAAGGAGTAATTGAGTGATTTTTGTTTGCCAAAACTTAATAGTTACAAAAAACAAGTTATTAAAAAATTATTAATAGTATGACTATAACCACTTGTCCAATTTCTGAAAATACATATATTTCAAGTAATCTTCTCAACGTAATCCTCCTTGTAGGAAAAAGAAAAAAAGAACAAACCAAAACAAAAACCAAGAGTAAACAAAGATTCTTGAATTTTCAAACTTAATAAAGACCCATTTTAATTAAATTTGGTGCAATGTCACAAGTCTAGCTAATAGCATGTAATACTCTTTCTCTAAACAGCAAATTTTATTATTTATTATTTTATTTTATTTTGAGACAGGGTCTTGCTCTGTCACCTGGTCTAGAGTATAGTGGTATCTTCATACCGCACTGTAACCTCAAACTCCTGGGCTCGAGCAATCCTCCTGCCTCAGCCTCCCAAGTAGCTTGTACTACAGGTGTATGCTGCCACGCCCAGCTAATTTTTCTATTTTTTTTTTTTTGAGATGGGGTCTTGCTTGTTCAGCCTATTAATAGTTATCTTTAAAAAGAAAAACAAAACTGAACATTTCTTTCCTTATTTAGTATATCAACATCTGTGACAAAATATTTGGTTAAATATAATAATTCCTTAACAATATTTCAAAAAGCCAGTTGATAGCATAAAAAATTGAGGCCAGGCAAGGTGGCTTATGCCTATAATCCTAGCACTTTGGGAGTCTGAGGCGTGAGCATCGCTTGAGGACAGGAGTTCGGGACCAGCCTGCGCAGGAGTGAGACTCTGTTTCTACAAAAAGCAGGAAAATTAGCCAGGCATGGTGGCTCACACCTGTAGTCCTAGCTACTCAGGAGGCTGAGTCAGGAGGATGGCTTGAGCCCAGGTGTTTGAGGTTGCAGTGAGGTATGATGATGCCACTACACTCCAGACCAGGTGACAGAGTGAAACCCTGTCAAACACACAAACGCACACACACACACACAAACAGAGACAATGGTAATAGAATTCAGAACAAAATAGGAAATATAAAAACCACAGCTACTTCCTCAAATTAAACTGGCCAACATAAAATTATTAGAAAAATGAGATATTCAATGCCAAAAATGAAACTATGATTTTAAAAATTTAATTGATATATTTAAAATAAATCTAACATAGCAAAGATCAAGATATTTGGTAACATATTACATTGGTGGACAAATAGGATATGAACAAATAGGAACTCTCATATTGCTGGGGGTGTATAAAATGATACAACATCAACACAGAACAATTTGGCATTATCTCTTGGAATTACATGTGCACTTGTTCCATACAGGAATCCATCTTATGGCTATATTTGCATCTGTGAGAAATGATATTCACATAAAATTATTCATTGCAGTACTAGTGAAAGACCAGCAACCGTTTTTGTCCACAAGTAGAAAACTAAATGAATTATGACATATCTATTCAAAGGATATATTCTCTGACTTGTAGTGCTTTAAAAAAAAATTCAAAGGATATAAAACAATTAAAGTTCTTTACGTAGTAATATAAAATGATCTGCAAAGGCTATTGTTAAATGAAAAAAGGTACAGAATAATGGGTAAGGCCGGGCGTGGTGGCTCACGCCTGTAATCCTAGCTCTCTGGGAGGCCTAGGTGGGCGGACTGCTTGAGCTCAGGAGTTCGAAACCAGCCTTAGCAAGAGCGAGACCCCATCTCTACTAAAAATAGAAAGAAATTAATTGGACAACTAAAAATATATAGAAAAAACTAGCCAGGCATGGTGCCGCATGTCTGTAGTCCCAGCTACTCGGGAGGCTGAGGCAGGAGGATCGCTTGAGCCCAGAAGTTTGAGGTTGCTGTGAGCTAAGATGACGCCACGGCACTCTAGCCCGGGCAACACAGTGAGACTCTGTCTCAAAAAAAAAAAAAAAGAATAATGGGTAAAACTTTGTTAAACAAAACAGACAAATATATGTATATGTTTGTATATGCACAGAATAATTTTAGAAGGCTACACAAGAAATTTGTTGCTGTGATTATTTTTAGAGAAAGAAACTGCTTGGACAGGAAAGATTTACTTTTCATCATACGCTTTTTCAGATCTTTTGCTGTTTTTTCCCCATGTACTATATTATTTAAAAACAAACAAAAAATGAATTATAAAATAAAATATAGTGTCCCAATAAAATATATCTACAATTTAAAACATATATAATAAACACACTTTATTTTAATAAGTAATGTAAATAGACATTAATCAATATTTGTGGTTTCCTTAAAGTTACAAGTGTTCAGAATGCCCACTACCGATACCAATGTATTATTTATAATAAGGAATATCAGAGTTGCATGATTTTGTATCACTGCTACTATAGGCTTTTTACTGGGACATGGCATAATAAGTTTCTCTATGTACTAACCTTTGGTTTTCAATGTTTTCAGGACTCATAGCTGGGGTTTCAGATGATACATTTTTAGGATTTTCTTCTTTTAGTTCCTCAGTCTTATCGGCTTGAGAATTTCTTTTCTGGAAATAGGATGCTGCAGATACCTGTAAAAACAAACATTACGAACACTGCAACAAAATCTAGTATGATTTTTATGCACTACAAGCAAGTTTTGAAAAATGTGAAGAAACATTTATAATTATTTAGAATTCTCATGCCAACATATGAAGTCTTGAGTTCTCAGCTGAAAATAAACATGCACATACAAACAAAACCAAAAGAACCTATTCTTCAGATTCCGTGTTTTCTAATGAAATGAAATGGAAAAGGTAAAGAATAGATCTATTTTACTGATGACAAATCTGGGATGAAATATTTACAAGTGTGGACAAAATCAGAATACAGAACAAGGATTAGGGACATGTACTATACCAGCTATTATTAAACAAGAATATTCATCAGAATCATCTAGGGGATTTTAATAAAAACACAGATAGATGCCTGAGTCCCTGGGGCCTGGGTACACATATTTAAAAAAAAAAAGAAAGTGATTCTAAAGCAAAAACGGAGTAGAAACCCACTTCCCTAGCTAGACAATCAATTATAAACAACTAGAAATTCCTTATACCTGAACGGTGAATAAAAGTGAAGACAAACAGATCATATGCTGTTTGTAGCAGATGGAGGTAGTTGAATAGTACCTGTTTAGACTTTGGCTTTGGAATCAGAGGCTTTATAACTGGAGACTTTTCATTATTTGTAGCTCGATTAAGTGCAGTGGACTTCTTAGATGATTTGCTCATATTATCTAAAATATTACTTGAACGTGCTGAATTCACTGACATGGCTGGCTCTTTGCAACTGGCTGATACCTAAAGAGCAAACTAGTGTTAACATTTTATATTTAAAGAAGAGAAAAAAACTGAAGAGATTTATTTTTTCTTTAAATTTCTGTTAAGTGTGTACCACCGTTTCATCTTTAGAACGGAATACATTTGGTACAGTCCAAATTAAGATCGATGCATATATTTCCAAATATTACATGTCAAGAAAGACATGGAGTATCTTTCGAAATCACAGGCACTTAGAACATAGGTAGAAAATATCACTCTTAGCCCAAGTGTGAATCAGTGCTGTTTTCTTCCCTGTTTTTACCGGGATCAGTCTCTCATGCCTTCAAGTCTTTAATGCCTCCAAGTCTGGAGAGGGTCATCTAGTCATGTGAAAATATTTCTTTGTATGGAAATATATTTAAATAATAAAAAATATCACTGGAAAGAGTTTACCTTGAAGGGGTTTGCTCGTCCTTGGCTGCTAGAGGTAATTGCACCTTTTACAAGAAAGAAATCTTGGTTAATAGTGGCAAAACAATAGATGACTTCTGACTTTCCTAATATTAGGCAAAATATTTTAATCTATATTATCCGAAAACAAATGTACTTTGCAACTTTAAAACTATTAACAACTATAGATGACCTCTTTCCTGCTTCTAAGACAAAATAAAGTTATTAAATGGGAATTATTCCAACTTGCAACTATGAAACATATCAATATGTACAGATCTATCTTTTCATCCTGTTAGCATGGAAGAATGGTGCCTCATTTTAGCTAAGGTTAGTAATCCCTTTACTTGTGCTCTAGATCCCACCCCCTCGTGCTTTGTCAAGAAACCTGAGCTATCAATGTCCCCTCCCACATCTCTGACTTTTCCCTATTTACTGCCTCAAGTCTCCCAACTTAAAAAAAAAACAGAACAAAACCCTCTCTAGCCCACATTCCTTTCAGCCACCATTTTCTCTCACCTCCCCTTATCCACTCAAAATTTTCAAGAGCTGTTGACACTATGACCTCACTGCCCATACATTCCTCCATTCAGTATAATGCCTTCAGCCCTACTACCCTATAAAATCTCCTCTTGCTATGTGCCACAATAATCTCTGTGGTCACAGCTGGTGGATGTCTTTTAGTCATCTTATTTGACTTCTCAACAGCATCCCCCATACCTGACTGTTTCTTTCTTCTTCATATTACTTTCTCCTCCTGTGACTTCTGCGATACAGCATTCTCTGACTTACGTCCTTTCTTTCTGGGATCGAGGTCATATTCTCTTTCAGTGGTTGGTTCCTCTTTTTCTACCTGATGCTTAAATGCTGGAGATTCCCTAGGCCTCAGTTCATTTTTCTTCTTGCTTTACATATTCTCCCAGTGCCTGCTCACCCATGGCCATGGTTTAAATTGCTATACTTATACTAAATGACTTTCGTTTTATATCTCCAGGCCAGAGTACTTTCCTGAACTCCTGATCCAAATATCTAACTGTCCACGTGACATTTTACTTACCTCACAGCAATTCATCTTCCTATCTAAATCTGCTTTTCCCTAGTGTTCCATAACTCAGTAGATAAATGGCAACATCATTCACTCAAATACTCAAGCCAGTGTTAAAAAAAATTCTAATTGGGAGGCCATTACACTGGGTGGCCCTGGCACTTTAAATTCCCACATCTACAAACCAAAGCCCAATGTAAACAGTAAGCTGAAACTAGAAACTGTACCACTCAGAAACCATCAACTAACCTCTAATTAGTAACTTTCTACTCTAACTAATTAAAATTATTCTCTGTCTTGCTTCTGAAAATGCTTTATAAATGTTTCCCCTCCTGACCCTCCCAGAAGAGTGCCCCTTGTGGTCTGATGCTGTCCTGATTCATGAATCACTAAATGCTCAAATAAACTCCTCGAAATTTAAAGTTTTTCTTACGTTTTTCTTTTATCACCAGAAACTGTGTCATTCTTCACACCCTGAACTCCTAGACTCTTACCATCATCTTTAGAAACACCCCTTCGATTCTACCCATTCTTTCTACCACCACCATCGCCGCCCTAGCTCAAGGACTGCTTCAGTGGTCTCCTTATATCTGTTCCTCCTCCACACAGTATCCCACGCTATGCCTTTGCTTAAAACCTGTAAAGCCTCTAAGGACCTTAGAATAAAGATCAAAATCCTTAATATGGCCTACACGAATCTATGTGACTTAGCTCCTGCCACTGCTCTAAAACCCTTCTCTCTAAAACACTTCTCTCTGCTCTCTGTGTTCTTCATATCACCCCTTTATGGTCTTCAAACATACTGCTCCTTAAGTCAAATGTTCTTCCTCTGCTCCTGCTCCCATCTGCCTTTGCCTAGCTGACTCTTACTCATCCTTCAGGTTTTTGCTTTAAACACTCTGTGAAGCCTTCTTGGGGTTGCTACCCATCCTCCACCACCGACTAAATTATAGCTACCTGCTATATGCTCTTTTGATACTCTACGCGTTTTTAAAGTTAATTTTTAAAAATCAAGGCAACATATATACATAGTTTAAAAAGCCAAATGGTACTGTAACATTTATGTTAAAAAAAAAAATCAGCAGTCCTCTACTCCAATCTTTTCTATCTCCCAAGCCCATTCACCAAAGGCAACTATTTTCAACTCCTTTTAACTGTTTCTCCAGCATTCTGCATGTTTCTTTAGTGATACCCAGATCTGTCTTCCTAGCAGGGCTGAAAGGGCACTAAAGCAGGGATCAACCATGTACATATGATTAACTTCTGTATCTAGTAAAATGCCTGACACACAATAGGCATTTAAAAGCCATTTATTAAATGACCAGTTTCACAAACATTTTTTTTTTTTTTTTTGAGACAGAGTCTCACTCTGTTGCCCTGGCTAGAGTAAGTGCCATGGCATCAGCCTAGCTCACAGCAACCTCAAACTCCTGGGCTCAAGTGATCCTACCGCCTCAGCCTCCCAAGTAGCTGGGACTACAGGCATGCGCCACCATGCCCGGCTAATTTTTTCTACATATTTTTAGCTGTCCAGATAATTTCTTTCTATTTTTTTTTTTAGTAGAGACGGGGTCTTGCTCTTGCTCAGGCTGGTCTCAAACTCCTGAGCTCAAACAATCCGTCCGCCTCGGCCTCCCAGAGTGCTAGAATTACAGGCATGAGCCACCGCGCCCAGCCCACAAACATCTTTCATAAAAAAAAAAAACAAAAACCAAAAATCAGCCCTAAGAGGTAAGGTGTATTTCAGTAGATGTATCACTTAACAGGCTACTTGTAAAATTTCCTTGATACTACAAATTTATAAATATCTCACCTGACTTAGCTGGAACATCAGAGGAATTTGCATTTTTGGAAAATGAGTTCTGTCCTATAGATTAATTAAGATAAAACAATATCATGTAAATGGGAAAAATAAAGTCATCCTTGATATTCAACAATCAGACCGTAAAGTTGTCTTGAAAAAAGTATGAGTATTCGATTTCCCTCAGACAAGTAAAATGGGAAAAGCCACATCCATGAAATTTCTCAGCATGTAGTGCCTTGAAAACGTATCTCACCAGGCTTATGTATTTCTGGTTTTTCTTCTCCATCATCAGCTTCTCCACTGTCCTTGGCATCTTCTTCAACTTGATTTCTGAGCCTTGGCTGGCTCCACTCTGTGGAAGTATTACTGTAACTAAAAGACAATAATATTATTCGATAAAGAGCTATGCTCTATCAGGGTAAACTGCTGGTTAAAAAAAAAAAAAAAAGCTACACAAAGACCAACTTAACATTCAGGATGGTAAAGGAAAAGTCAATCAACTGAATATTTGTTACCCAGCATTAAGCTTTTTTCTGAAATCTTCTTCTTCTTCCTCTGATTCCACATGGGTTGCCATCAATTCAGCTGCCTTCTCTACAGCCAGTTCACTAAGCCTTTGGGCCAATAATAATTTCCGAGAGCGAGAAGCATATTTAATGGCTAAACTCAAAGCATTTTGAGTCATTAGATCAGCAAGTTCCACACAACGAAATTCTCGTTCCAGTTTACAAGAAAGCTAACCCAAAAAGGGGGGAAAAAAATTAAATTACATTAAGTAAAACTTGAAACATTTTTTGGTTTTTTACTGAGCTCCTTAAAGATAGAATAAGTAAAACTTTTTAAAAACACTGATACTAATAAAACTGAGAAAAAAATTTTCTAGATACTGTATCTCACTGATGCTGAGATGCACATTTTTATACATTTTAAAACGTCTGAAATTGAAAAGCACCTTACAATTATTGGGGGGTCAGTTTGGCAGCATTGTTTTTGTCTCTGTGGCTTGAATGAATAAAATAATGGTACATTTTACAATTAGCAGTAGTAGATTCAATGAAATATATCATTTCAAGCTATTAATTGTAAGAAAAGCAAGAAATCCATTTAAAATTCAAATGTGGTTCTTCTAAATTTGTTTTCCAGTGGTCCCTCACCCAATAGGGCAGAAAATTCAAAGCAGAAATAAATTGTAAGCAAATCAGTTATTACTTTGCTCAGAATTGGGACACAAATGCTACTAAGGGAATTTGGGTAGGGGCAAGTAGATTTATCCCTTAATTTTTACGCGTGATTGTCTATGATCTTTAGCTACCATGAAGAGTTACACGATTTACAATATAAAACAAAGGGCATTCATTTAACATCTCTTAGAAAACACTATTTTCTGATTGTTTTGAATTTTGGCAACTCAAAGTGAGGCAACTCAAGTTCCAAGTGAGGAAAACTGATACTCTGAAGACTACTAAGGGTCTCACGATTCATAGGGTATTAGGATTATTTTGTTACTTAGACTTTCCATATCTGATCCACCAACACAGAAGCTATAGATATTCACCTGGGATGTCCTTCTCAAGATTTCTGATATCCTGTGTTCGTGAGCAGTACTTCTTAAGCAGGGTGGTACTTAGAGAGGCATTTAGAAACGAAAGGATTAGTTTGGTTCTCATAATGACTGTGTTGAACTAAGGGCATTTGCCAAGCGGCCAGGAATGCTAAAAAACTGACCAGGTGCTAGTAACCTACTGAGAAGCACTGCCACAAAGGAAAAGCTCCTCTCAGGCTAAACAGTACATAAATCAAACACATCTCCTTACATGTGTTGCACGAAATAAAAAGGTTGCTACTTTCTAGACCACAAACAACACTTTATAAAAGAAACAAAACTTCCTCTACAGTAAACTGAGTTTCCTTAATACCAAACTTAAGGCAGTGTTGTATACAGATGACAGCAGTGAGCACCACCTTTTGGAGACTGGGGTTACAATTTGCTTTGTGATCTTAGATATCACTTTTCCCTCAGAACCTTTTTTTCTCAATTTAAAGTGAAAACTCTAAACGGTTCATTCTGTTGAAATATCGAGGTCTACTGTATATTGGCCACAACGTCAGTGCCTGGCATACAATAGTGAACAGGTCTCTGCCCTCAAGGGCTTACAGTTTAGTGTAAGACTAATGTAGGGAAGAAATTCTTCTCCTTTCTATAAACCAACCTTGAATGGGGAGACAAGCACAGGAATTTTAAAATACCCTGCTCCAAAGATAAATGTACTTAAATATCCAAGGCACCAAAACAAACATGGCCAGTAGCTACAGACAAACTTCCACCACACACAGCTGCCTGAAGATGAGGCTTATCTAAAAGCCTGATCAAAGTTCTTAAGACTGCCCAGTCCTGGAGATCTAAAAAAAAGCCCACATTCAGATTTTATATGGTAAGAACAGGAGCTACAGCAGTGGTTCTCAAACTTTTTTAAGCATTAGAGTCCCCTGGAGAGGCTGTTAAAACACAAAGTGGTGGGCAAAAGCAAAAGGGAGATAGCTCCAGAGATGCCTATTTCTGCATATGATTTTAGCTACAAGGTAATGTCTTAAATATTTTAACTGTAACATCAACCAGAAAACAGAACTTTTTTTATTTATCTCTTTGACACTGTCCCCGAATAACAGCACTTTTAAGAGAGAAAAAACATCAACAGATAAAACTTTAGAATTCTACACTATGGGACTTAGTCCTAATTCACATACCTTTAAGACATTCAACCTCTAGAAAAGGATTTAACTTTAGTTTTTTCAGTATACTTATTTTACTCACCGCAAGCATTTTCATTAACAGTTCCTGTTGCTCTTTTACTGCTTGATTTTTAGTGCTCTCTTCGTATTCATAACCATTTTTAGCTAAATAATCAAGGTGGTTGTGAAACATAACTGAACGCCAAAACTGTTCCTACAAAAGTGACAAAATTGCTTAATTGACAACTATCACCTAGGCAAGTGTTAAATATTTATCTTAAGATACCAGTTTCTGAAATCCTTCTTTCTATAAGTTTATTTTACAACTCAGATTCCAATATGAACAGCTTAACTTTATCTTCTAATCTTAAAAAAAGAGAGGTGAGGAATATAACATTTAAAACAGTTTCCTAGCTATCATAGTTAAAGGTCAGAGAACTTGGTAAATTAGTTTTTTAGAAGCTGATCTGCTTTTTATTTAGAATAATTACTTGCGCGATTTCAAATGACTTTTGATGACAAGGGCTAGGGCTAGAACAAAGCCAGCCAGGTGCCCATGACACAAAATGTATGGAGGCACTCCTTCTAGGGACTTGCAGGACCCTAAGAGGGAGTGTCTTACCCTAGCGAGGCCCTGACAAGTATATCCATTTACCTTGTAGACAAAGTCCCTGAAAGCAGTGGTGGCAACCAGGTGGCCTGGTGATCATAAGCAGTTTTCCTCCCTTCCTGCTACCACTATTTACTTAATTACATAGTAATGAAAACCCAACACTGGTTATCATAATTTTATTTAAAAAAGTCTCTATCATAGGTGGTATACTATCAGATTCAGAGAGTTAAGGTAAGACTTGCACATACCTCCATTTGTCCTTTCTCTGTTGCAATCTGACAGTAAGGAAGCTTAAAGGATAATATAGCAACAGCAGGGCGTGGAAGGGTGGGAGGAAATCGAGAACCTTTACAAGGAATGCACCTGTCAGTAAAGAAAAAGTTCCACCGTAAAACTTGCTAAAATGTCGTAAAAATTGCTAAAATAAAAATTTTGCAAAAGTTAGTAACCTGGAATAGTAATATATTCCAATAGCTGGCTTAATTATATAACAAATTCTTCTTTTTAAAAGTGTTTTAGGCCTAATTAGATACAAAGACTACCCTTCCAAGCATTTTAAGAATTTCAAAAATCCCTTCTCACATCAGCTTTATTAAATAAAAATCACTAAGAGTGAAATCAGCTCTCTTCATATTTTCCTTAGCAAACTGTCTGCTTTTAAAGTAACAGAAATTGGCTATAAACACTTGTTATGGGATCCATGTTATAAAACTTATCATGGGATCCACAGTACCTCATTCTAAGATAAAAACGCTGATGAAGCATATTCATTTTCGTTCACCAGTTTGGGAATTCTTGGTGCCACTGGTAGAAAGTGTCAAATGAAAAAGACAGTGAAATGTCCAATACAGGTAAGTGATTATTCAATATTTGTCAGAGTGGAGCAGAAAATTCAATAGCATTAAAAAAGTTATAATCTATATCTGCTCTGCTAAAACAAAGGTTGTTTTATATGGTAATAGCTTAGTGGGCAAGGACTTAGCCTAAACCTTTTCTGACCAGGACATGTAAGGTGTTCAAAGACATCCATCACAAGAAGTACTCATGCTATTTATTAATTCAAAAGCATTCACTAATCACAGAATGATTTATATGCACAGAGCACTCTTTCAACTTATCTACTCCAAATTATTAATTAGAAAACCACTGGAAAACCATGACTACACACTGTAAGTACAGTCGGCATATTTTCTATTTTCATGAAGCCATTTTTAAAAACAGTACCTTAAGGCTGGGCGTGGTGGCTCACGCCTGTAATCCTAGCACTCTGGGAGGCTGAGGCAGGTAAATCGCTCAAGGTCAGGAGTTCAAGACCAGCCTGAGCAAGAGCGAGACCCCATCTCTACTAAAAATAGAAAGAAATTATCTGCACAACTAAAAATACATACATAGAAAAAATTTGCTGGGCATGGTGGTGCATGCCTGTAGTCCCAGCTACCTGGGAGGCTGAGGTGGGAGGATCACTTGAGCCCAGGAGTTTGAGGTTGCTGTGAGCTAGGTTGATGCCACAGCACTCTAGCCAGGGCAACAGAGCCAGACTCTGCCTCAAAAAAAAAAAAAATGTAGAAAACACATGAGTAAAAACTTAGGTACTTTTAAATTTGTTTTCCTATGCTTATATACATCTTATTTCAAATATGGAAACAGATAATAACATTTGCATTATTTATGGCAAATCTTTCCATCAAATTCAGAAAAACAATTATGAATGAGTAGACTGTAAGCATTTCTAAATTTTAATGTAATTCCTTCCAGGCCAAAATTTGTATTACAAAATTTACCTGATCTGCGCCCAGCACCATGGATCCTGCCTACAGAATCAGCACTCACAGAGGGCACGAGGGAAGGATGCCTTGAGTCCAGGACTTTGTCACCAGCTTGTATGGCATGCCGAGACCAAGCTACTATAGGAAAAAAAATGACAATTACTTCAGTTTGGTGGCAGGAGCCCCTATCTCAGCTACTCGGCAGCCTGAGGCAGGGGGATCCCTTGAGCACAGCACTTCGGTGTTTCAGTGAGCTATGGTTGGACAACTGCACTTCAGCCTGGATAATGCAGTGAGATCCTATTTCTTAACAGAGGTATTTACCTGGTTTGGATGTTTGCGTGTTCTCTGTTTCTAGTGCTCTCTCTGGAACAGATGCTTTAATTTCAGTGGTTGGCTGAATGGGATTTCAAACAAAGTGTTTCATAAATAATGTATATTTTATACAATATGTGGTGAATAATTCAAGATAAAATATACATGTTATTACCTTCGAGGGAGGTTGTTTCTCAGAAGACCCTAAAAGCGAAAAGGGACATACATTAACACTAATGACTATATACATGTAAATATGGCAAAGCCAATCTTACATTCATAAAAAACTAATCTCAATGTGAATCCTCAGACAGGAATTTGTAAATGATAAGGTTTTTGTCTGTTTGTTTTTTGAGTATTAGGACAGCAACATGAGGGAAATATGCTGATGAAAAATAGAGAGGTAGGTGTTCTACGGCATGAAGTCGAGATCTCAAAAGTGAGATTAATTTTCAAGTAACTTTAATTGAAATAGAAATGTACACCAATACCAATTTGAACATGCTAGTCGATGAGGAAAACAGTGATCTTCATCCAACAAGCAAATGATGACCCTGAGAGGATAAATGTCAAAGCCAATGGCAGAAGGCTGCAGCGTATCTTTAACACAACACATCAGGATCATGGATATCACCTCACTACAACTATTTATCCTGGTCGGTCTTCAGTTTGTTTTGTAATTTTAGAAGTACACAGGTCTGAACACACTTCAGGTGAATGTGTAATCAATTTCACATTAGAGAAATTGTTGTCAATTGTTCAACCAGGACATACACTTAAACAGTAACAGTTCATACAAATATTCCTTTTTTCTACACACATGTGGGCTACCGGCATTCCCACATTTCTTGTTTCTTCAACGTTAGCCATCTTAAAGTTTCTTCAGTTACCCATGCAAAACCATATATAAAACACATCTAAGAAA
>CAUYSK010100029.1:0-11652 GCA_963575035.1 Avahi laniger
AATTAATTTCTTTCTATTTTTGGTAGAGATGAGGTCTCGCTCTTGCTCAGGCTGGTCTCGAACTCCCAAGCTCAGAACGATCCGCCCACCTCGGCCTCCCAGAGAGCTAGGATTACAGGCGTGAGCCACCGCGCCCGGCTCAATAACCTTTCTGGACACAGATCTCCATTATGGCATCTGCTTCGTGGAGAATGAGCCCTGTGACAGCATCCAAGGTCAACCGGATTCTGAGTCCATGCTGTGTCCACTGTTCTACACTATATTTAGAAAATAATAATAGTAATGTCTGTTAAGTAGTTTCTAGGTTCCAGGTGCTCTGCTGGAATATTTTATTTATATGAATTCTGATCTTTATATCAACCCTGTGACATAGGCCTGCTTTCCAGATGAGAATATTAAGAATGAAAGAATTTGGAAATATGCAAAAGTGGTCTAGTCAAAAGGGGTTTGGTCTTAGGGCACCAGGGAGGCATGGAACACAAATGACTTGACATTGAATCATTCACCTTAAGCTCATTTACTTCTTCCTTCTTGGGGACAGATTTGGTGCTGGAGATGGCATCTAAGAGGGGCAAGGAGGGCTGGGCAGTCATCCCACACACACTGCGCATTGCTGTCTCCCCAGGGACACGTTCTCCCTCACTCTTCTACACACGAGCCCTCAGTTCTAAGCCAGTTGCTCGTCTCCCCATCCCCTTTGCCTGGTGTGACCAGTGCCCTGTTTTGTCTTCAGAAACACTTATTCTTCAGCCCATGCCATCATATCCCTTTCAGTTTGGTTAAAAAAAATCATCTCCTTCAGAAAGACTTTCCTAATACTACCCCCAGAGAAAGAATTTCACCTCCCCAAGTACTTAAACACTCAGCGTGGCCCCAGTTTTCTGTTCTCCTTCATATCCGTAGGAGGCCTTCAGAATTTGGAAAGCTTCTTCAGGTGAGGTTGAAGATTTGGTTGGAGTGAAGGCTCTAATCTCACATGTGTTCTGAATCCACTGGGAAAAGACACAAGAAGTTAAATGTAGAACTAAATTTGTTATGTTGAGATTCAGAGTTTCTGGATACTGGCTTAGAGGAGTCGGCTCTGGTCACCTCTTCATTCCCCCAAATCTGGACCCTGGGGTCTGATGCAAGCAAGTGTGGTTATCACAGAGCAAGAGCCCAGGCCCCGTTTGAGTTCTGGCAGGTCCAAAAGAGAGCCAGAGGTGGAACAGTTTAATCTCACCAGGCAGGCAGAGAAGCAAGTCAGCAGGAGGGGTGTGAATCTGAACTATTCCTTCAATATTATGTCCTCATGGGGAGAAGAGAGGACAGCCTTTCTCTTCTATAGATTTATGAAGAGTCCCCCTCCTCAGTAGAGGTGGGTTCTGATGAGCCCACAGGATATAAGCTCCTGGTGGGTAGCTTATTTCATCCTCCACTTCTCCTGAGCTCTTGTTTGTCACCCAGCCAAGAAGGTTGGAAATGTCTCAAGGAGGACATCACCATGTGTCACTTTTCTGCAATGCTCCTTAGAATAATAGACCCCTGAATATCAATTTTAACCAACTTCCTTAAGCAAATGTGCTTTTATCTATTTATTACCATTTCTGTGGTGCCCATGTGATTTCTAAGAGTTTTTTTGTGTGTGTGCCATCAGGCCTGGATTTTTCTGCCAGGTTGACTGGAATGGCTAGAACATTTTAGCATCTGCAGCTGGGAAATCATGGGAGAACTGTCTGAATATTTTCCTATGTGAGCGATTCTTATGTCAGCCAAGGCAGAAGTAAGATTTAAATAAGCCAAAACTGTTCCATGATGTAATTCTAGGAGTGAGCATTGCATAAAAATCTGGAAAAGTAAAGGCATTTTTTTTTATTGTGATATCTGCGCTTGTCAGAACTCCCTCTCCTTTATGCCACATCATTTCCAAAGTCTTAATATGTCTTTTTGTTAATGAGGGTCAAAAACACGTCATGAACGCATAACTATACATGGTTCCTGTTAGCCACTCAATCTCTGCTGGACAGAGGAATTTCATGTCCACAACCAAGGAGCATATTTTGGTTATCTTTTGAGGATCTATTGTCTGGATCCTAGTCATTGGGCTGGAGAAGGGTTGCCAGATAAAATAGAGGATGCCCAGCTATATGTGAATTTCAGAAAAACAACAGTATAAGCATTTCTCAAATATCACATGGGACATACTTGGGCTGTTCATCTGAAATTCAAATGCAAATGGGCTTCTGTATCTTTAATTGCTAAATCTGGAAAGTGTAGGCTGGTAGGAATCTGGGAAGACTCCTGCCTCCAAGGAGGAAACCAGGTCATGGGTGAAGACTTTAGTCAGGGGTAGGGGGAAGGAACATTTTTTCAGTGATAGCCAAGAAGGTCAAAGCAATGCACATTGTCCCATCAAAACCTTTCTCCCTTTGAAAATCAGAAATAATTACAGGCAAGTGGGCTTAACCAGTGAACTGTGAAAGTTGGAGAATGAGACAGATGGCCCATATGTGTGTATGTAGAAAATCAGTTGACTGACATGGGTCGTTTTGGCTATAGGGTATATAGGTGTCTTAGCCATAGGCTGGGGAAGGGAAGAAAGATGAGGTTATGAGGAGTTGGGAGAGGAGAGCTGGCTTGGTGGAAAGACTAGCTCCTTATGGGATGTCTGGTTGTCTAATACTCAATATTCAAAGTTATAGGGCAAACTTGGCCTTGGTTCAGCCAGCTATAAAATTCAATGAGATCCAATGTGGCAGAGTAATTGTAGGAGAAACACCTAGTTCTCAAAGAGAGAGAGGGCTGGCAAGAGTTAGGATCAGAGTCAGGACTCTTGACCCAGTTGGGGCCTGGAAGACATGGATGGTAACAGTTAATGAAGAGGACAACTTAAGGCTCTTGGACTCTTAGGTTTCTCCCAATGCTTTAAGGATCTGCTAGAGAAGCCTGTTGGATTCTGGGTCTAGCCCAGTGGTGGAGCTGAGGCAGTATGTGGCCTGTCTGCTTAGGTGAGGCCAGCTCAGAGTCCCGGAGGGGATAGGCCCATGAGACTGACCAAGAGCTGAGATCTGACTAGCTCATGGAAGGCTGGGGGTGGGGGGCACAAAATTGCCTCCACTTGTGCCAGGAAGGCATGTGGAGTAGAGAGCAGGCTGTGTAACAGACACAGTATGAAGAAGCCACAGAAACAGTTGGAGAGGCAGGACTGAGTGAAACAGGAAAGTACTAGGCCAAAGAGACAGGTGAGTCATCATATAAAGATAGCATTAGATGCCACAAAAGGTCTTCTTCCTTTAAAAACCAGAAACAATTATAAAAAGGTGGGAATAGGCTTTTGTAGGTTTTGTGTGATCCCTGGTGAGGCTTGCAAGCCCAGCAGGAACCTGTCCTAAAAAGGCTTTCCCTGAGGAGAGCTTGCAGGTGGAGCAGCCTAAGCCCACAACAAAAAAGCAGATGTTTCCATGAGGTCTGAAGTCTCAAACGATTGCATTTAATGCAGTTTGCCTTGTGCAAAGTATAGAAATAAATCCAGGTGCACTGTAGATACCAAAACTAATTCAGAAGAGAGTTTTGTAGAAGTGAAAGAAAGTGAAGGAGATGAGAGATATGGACAGAGGCCACAAACATGTTGGTATTTTTTGCCTTTAGTTCCACTGATTAAGGAATTTTGACCCAAAATTCTGAAGATTAGTGTTTGCTAGATACTCAGTTACCTTATTTTTCAGTATTTAAGTTAGATTTTACACAAGAATGTTTGCAACATAATTGTCAGCTTCTATAAGGCATTCCTTACTTGCGTTAGTATATACTAAGTTGATTTATATTAAAATGTTGAGAAGTTCACCATCCGTATTGGCCCTGAATACTTCCTGTTCTAGCTTTTTTTTTTGTTTTTTTTGAGACAGGGTCTCACTCTGTTGCCCAGGCTGGTGTCATCACAGCTCACTGCAATCTCAGATTCCTAGACTCCAGCCATCCTCTTGGCTCAGCCTCCTGAGTAGCTCTGACTACAGGTGTGTGCCACCACACCTGGCTGATTTTTCTATTTTTCGTAGAGATGGGATCTTGCTCTTGTTCAGGCTGATCTTAAACTCCTAAGCTCAAGCGATCCTCCTGCCTTGGCCTCCCAGAGTGCTAGGATCACAGGCGTGAGCCATGGTGCCCCGCCCCTGGTCTAACTTTTAAATGTCCTTGTAAATGTCCAAGTTTTCAAAAGTTGGGAAATGCTCTGCTCAGGTCGATGATGTTTTGTTTTTCTGAAAACAGTCATGATATTTTCATGAGCTCTGGGATCCTGAACTTTGCCACCTTTGGCTTTATCATCAATGTGTGGTCCCTGTTCAAATGGTATTTTCCTTCCACTTATTTGATTTTTGTATTTATCATATCTCCATTTACATTCTCAAATGTAAGATAAACTGCTTCAAAATGATTTTTCTTACTTCTAGAGTTGAAACAGGCAAAAAAGCCATTGTTCTGGCAAGGAAAAATATACTAACAGGGGTAAAATTAAAACATTCACTTTCCATATTCAAGGCCAAACTCTGGAATTTAATCATGTCTTATAAAAATAAACTGTATTTTTTGAAAATTACTTAATTCATCACTGATGGAGTCTGGAAATTAGATCTCAAGAAGCAAAGACAATAAATCTCTGTTAGTTCACGAGAAAAGGCCAAAGCACGTTTAGCCTAAGTGTTTACGTTAGTAGACAATCACTGTGTGTTGGCTCTAAATAAAGAATTCTGTTCTGAAAGAGGGCGCTAGCGAGAGGGTCAGCAAGGTGTAATGCCAGGAGCAGGAGAGCTCTGGACTGGGCATCTACTTCCAGCTTCTCAGGCTGCTCCCACCACAAATGCTTTGTATCATCTAAGGCAAATAACCTAACCTCAGGTCCTGATGTCATCACTTGTAAGTGAGAGATAGTTATAAACATGGTTAAGGCTTTCCCCATATTCTAGACTTTGATTCCATAACAAAATCAATCAAATTCCCTAAACACTAAGGAATTTAATTGAGTATAATTTCATGACTCACCTGGCAGTTAGGATCTTGCTGTGGAAGAGGGTCACCGATATGAGTGTTTACTATGGTGTGGGTGAAATGTGTAGGTGAGAATTAATTGATATTTGGGGGATTCAAGACACTATCAATGCTTCCAAAAACCCTCTTTGTGATGTGGCATACACAGAAAACAGGGTAAACAGATGAGAAGGCTCAAGCTCAAGGTGCTGACCCTAGTGCTTAAATGCCCTAGTCTCTTCGGGTTGATTTCTTGGGCACCAGTCTCTAACCCAGTCATGGCAGACCCTAGCACAACACTTGGGAAGCTCTGGACTGGAAAACGGAACTTACTCTAGATTGGAGGGTGGTGTTTTCCACAATAAACATGTCAGCTACTCAAGATAACACTCCTTTATATTTTTATTCTTTAGTTCTTATGAAAAAAAATCCAAAACAAATTTGATAGGGGCGAGGTAATAAGTTCCGTTGATGACACGCTGATTCTGAGGTACCTCTGGAACATCCCAGTGCAGATACTGAGGTAAGATATTGAGGTATCTGGCAGATACCCAGATCTGAAAGTCATGAGGGAATTCTGGGACGGAGAGAGTTTGGGAAGTCATCAGCCCACATCAATGAGGGTTGAAGCCATGGATCAGCTTTCTCTGAGAGAGAGAAAAGGAGAAGAAGCCAAGGACAGCACTCAGGGGAACACTAATAATTAAGGGCCTGGCAAAGAGAGGAGCTGGCAAAATCTATAAGGCTCATTTGGAGCTACTTACAAAGTGATTTAATGTCATTTCATAAGTGAAAAACATAAGACAAATGGATATCCATGTACATGGATATGATTTGTGTTAGGTAATGATATACATAAATATAGGCAAGGGAATACACATGTAATGGATTTGTTCATACTTTCACTCACTCACAGCGAATGCATTTATTCTTTCAGCCAGTGTTTACGGAGTGCCTACTATGCGCCTGGCATTATTCTAACCACTGAGGAGAGAGCAGAGAGCAAAACAGGTCCAGCCCCTTCCCCAGTATTTTCCTATGTCACACACCACACCACACCACACGTGCACACACATACACATACACACACCACCAAATACTTTAGCGCATGCTCTCCCAGAGGTTGAGCAGATCGTAGATAGTCTCTGTATTTTTTTTTTACCTGGAAAGGATCCTTTCTCATCCTAAAGGATTGCCTGTCATCACCACCAACACGTAGCTTTGGCCCCATTGTTGTATTTGTCGTTTATTCACTTAAAAGGTTAACTGGATAGTTGAATTATAGGATTCTAGCCAAAGTATGCACCACTTAGAGGAGTTCCCAGCTAATCAGAGAGCTGAGCTGAGCTGGCATCTGTCTCCTATTACTACGGAGCTGGGCATCCGCAGGCTGAACTCACTGCACAGGCCGATAGGACCTTGGTCTCCCCTCACACGTCACTGCTGGGTGTCGGGGAGCAGTGGAGGTCATGGTTCAAATCTGAAATGATGGGTTCTGAGGACAGAGCTTGCAGGGATCACTTTCTATTGGAAACTCTTTCTTTTAAATTTATTGTCAGAATATTCCAATTCCAGGCCTTCCAATTGCAAGGAAAGTGAAGGCAAATCTACTCTTTCTTCCCACCTTTTCATTTCCCGCAGATTAATATTTTTGTTAAAATTTTCTTGGATAATTAGGAGATCAGAGATTTTCTTTATTTGGGGGCCAACATGTTTTGGGTTTTCATTTGCTCATTAGCCAATCCCATATCTAGCATCTTCTATTTCTACCTATGTGATGGTGTCTTTCATCTCTCTGGTTCTTTAAAGTAATTTTCATCCATGAAGCCCCCAGCCCTTCTTCCCCCATCATCTGGTTGGGGCAGAGCAGAAGCCTGTATGGTATGAAGATGAGAAAGTAGATGGCCCATGGTGAGAAAATACTCCATTACACCCAAGTGTTGGCTGTCCCAGTCCTTTTTATTAACGAACTTCGAGTAACCTTAGACTTTTCTCTTTCATCATCTGTCATATCTAATTAGTTATGTATGAAGTTGGTTTCTTAAAATACTGTATGTACATGCATGCTTTGGCTAATAACTTTCAATGTATCCCTTTTACAGGTTGGAATCCAAATTTATTAGCCTACACTTTGACCTAGTGATGGTGCTTTTAGGAATTTATCGGACAAATAGAGTCACACATGTGAAGAATGACCTATTTGCAAAACTACTTGTAGCATTGTTTGTAATAGCAAAACATGGGAAGTGACTTAAATGTCCATTAACTGGGGATGATTGAATAATTATTCACCCACACAGTGGATTACTATGGAGCTGTTAAAAAGGAAATTCTTCATATAACAATGGTAATGATCTCTGAACAATACTGTAAAATGAAAGAAGTTAACATTTGTGAAAAAAGGATACACATGCACAACACACATGCACATTTCTTGTATATGCATGTATATCCCTGGAAACACACATAAGAAACATCAGTTACCTCTGCAGTGGGGAGCTGGGTGATGAGGGAATAGGGATAGGAGGGAGATTTTTCACTATAACGTACTGTGGGACTTTTTGATTTTTGAGCCATGTGAACTATTACAAATAAATATACAAATAAACAAACCCGCTTTAAATTTTGAAATCCTTCATCAGGCATTTGAGGGCCCCTCACAATCTTCCCTTGATGACAATTTCAAGCATATTTCCAGAATATCACATTTCCTTTGCACAAGCCCTCTGCTCTATCCACCAAACAGCTCTGTCTCAGGTATGGTTCCATCTAGATCCCTTCAAAGTCAAATTGCCAGGTTCCAATTCCAATTTCACGCAATCCACATCTTCTGGGACTTCAGTGGAAATAATTTGCCCCCAGCCACGTGCTATTCTCACAACTTTGGATTCCCCAGGTGTGTAACATGTGTTAGGACAACATCCTTTCCTCCCTTCTTTTCCTTCAGTCAGCAGGACCTGACTTAAAGAAGACAAGGGAGGTGTTATAGCAAAACTTGTGCCATAAAGGGTGGCCCCTAACCCAAATCCTGGTGTAGACACCTGCCTGTGGCAGCTCTGCCTCCTCGAAGAGGAAAAAATGCCAGTGCCAGATCTGTCCCTTTCCCCTAAGATGACATGTGTGTGCAGGGCTGTTGCCCTGCAGGGTGACGTTCCTTAGTCCCCAGAAAAGAGTGCCCATCTTGCCCAACACTAGATCTCTGCAGCCTCCAAGTGGAATATTACTCAGCATTTTTACACTTGTGGTTTGATGTCCTTCTAGAATCTGTCTTGGCCCATTTCCAGTTAATGTCATGTTTTTGACTCTCCGAGATGTTTTTCAGCAGGTCTGCAGTGATGCTAATTTTGTAAAGTCTGGATCCCAGAGAACTTTCCCAGTGCAGAAATTTTATGATCTCCACATTGGACTTTGCCCCTAAGATGCCAAAATTCTATATACTCCCTTGGTCCATAAAAACAGCACCAGATACAAAGTGATGTTTGGATGATGATGATAATACAGTGAGAGCTAACAAATATTTAAGTACTCACTCTGCGTCAGACACTGGTCCAAGCACTCATCATGCATTAACTCACTTAATTCTCACAACAGCCCTATGTAGTAGGTAATATTGGCCTCCATATTTTACAGATATAAAAGACCCATGGAGGTGAAGTCACTTGCCCAAGGTCATATAGTTACTAAGTGGAGAAGCTGGAATTTGAAGCCAGACAATCTATCTCCCAAGCTCTTAAACACTAAGCATGCTATGCCAAATGCTTTGCAAGCTGTTAACAACACAATGACCTTCTTACAATGATTTTTCTCTCTCCATCAAAGAATCCCCTCTTTTGGGCCACTCACTTTTAACTTGTGTGTCCAAGACCTCACACAGCTTGTAAGTGGCAGGACAGGTTTTGAAACTAGCCAGTCTGCATCCAGAGGCTAAGTACTTGGTCACTATGCTATACTGCCTCTCTGGTGTGAGAATGGAGTGGTGGTCTTGACCCAAATCCCGACATCGAGCTTAAGTGAACTAGGCTGTTTATGGAGCACGACATGCTTTCTGGTAAGCACTCTGGTGGACAGAAAGGCCTGCTCCTTCCTCCTAAAGGCCCAAACCTGAAAGAGACCAATCCAGACCCCACCAGCCCTCACAAGAAGGGAATCCCAGTAAGAGTGGGGACCATAGTTTCCCCACATAGGTACATTGATTCCCCTGGCTATGGACTGAATGTTTGTGTGTCCCCCAAATTCATATGTCAAAATTCTAACCCCCAAGGTGATGATGTTAGGAGGTGGATCCTACAGGACATAATTAGATCATGAGGGTGGAGTCCTCAATGGAATTAGTGCTCTTATAAAAAGACAGAGAGCTTGTTTCCCCTCTCTCTCTGCTCTCCCCGTGTGAGGATACAAGAAGATGATGGCCATCTGCAAATTGGGAAGAATGCCCTCCCCAGACACCAGATCTGCTGGCATCTTGAGTTTGGACTTTTCAGCTTCCAGAACTGTGAGAAATAACTGTTTTTCACCCAGTCTATGGCATATTTGTTATATGAGCCTGAACTAAGATATCCCTCTTCCTAGGGCTTCATCCCTACAAATGAGGCCCAGCCAGTGACCTCAAACTAGATATATCTGCAGCAGCCCTTTTCTTAAGTGTGGGTGTAGGGTCTTATCCTTGATCCTAGGTCCTTTTGGGAAGGTAAAGAGAAAGAATAGGATGGAAAGAGATGACAGATGCCTCAAGCTTCTTCAGTGTCTGCTAAAGGCCCATCTCCCCAGGCAGCCAGGTCTACCCACTCAGCCACGGGGGTCTCCTCCCCTGAGATCCTGTAAGTCTAACTGTGACTGATAATAGCACTGCCCAGAGCCCACCTTGTGTGGCCGTTTACCTTGACATGTATGATCATGCCGTGCCCACCCACCAACTCAATACATTTATGCCTTCAGTAAATATTTACTGAACAGCACCTTGCTACCATGTCATCAGTTAGCAAGGAGATGATCAAGACCCCATTGCTGCCCTCAAGGAACTCATGGACAAATAAAGTAACAATTGCACTTGAAGTCCTCTTCAGAAATGAGTGGGACATGGAGGAGAGACCTTTGAGCTCTGCATGGGGAGCAGCGTGAGCTGCTGAGGGGATACTGTCTTTGACATGAGTCAGGAAGATATGAAAACAAGCTTTTCAGGGAAACAGATGGAAAAAGAACAAGGAAAAAAAAGCATCCAACAGGAAGGTGTTTCAGGAGAATTCCTGTTAATTCCGTATAGCTGAAGTACACAGCACCTGCAAAGAAGCAAAGGTGATGGGGATGGATCTGTAGGCATGGGCCAGAACACAGCACAAATTCCTCTCGAGTGCAGGCTCCTTAATTCCGGGGATTTTTGTCTGTTTGTTGATGGATCCCTGATGTTCCACAGTGCCCAGCCCAGAGGAGGTGCTAAGTACAGGGGGTCCCCTAATTATGGACGACCCAACTTACAGCATTATGTACTTATGAACAGGCTCCCAAGGCTCACCATAAGGACAATTTATAATTAAATAAACTAATAGTTTGGGAACTGGTTTCTTCCGCACATGTAAACCTGCGTAGCGCACGCGGTTCGTTGTTGCAACGTCTTTACGCTAGCGGCTGGTCTCATAGCTAGAGAAGCAGCTGATTGAAACACAAGAACATGAAGAATCCGAAGAGCCACAGCCAGGAAAGTTGACGTCGAAAGAATTAGCTGAACCGTTTTGTCTCATTGAAGCAGGATTTGCTAAACTTGAGGAGCAAGATCCTAACATTGAGAGGTTTACAAAAGTTTACCATGCAATTAGTGAGAACATCAGCTGCTACAAGGCCATTTATGATGAAAAAAAGAAAAAGGCTGTGCAAACAACCTTGGATACCTTTTTTAAGAAACCAACTTCAGCGATATGTTCCCCTCCTCCAGCAACAGAACTGAATCCTGATTCTCCAGTACTCGCTCCATCCTCTCTGGCGCCATCTCCATCATCAGCTTCCGATTAATGTTAACTACCTTCTTGCCTCAAAAATGCCTCTTTTCAGTAAGCAAGACATTGATGCAATATTAAGTGAGTGTTAACCTTTATATTCCTTTTTGAAATTTCTCCTTCTCCTATCTAAACTTTGTATGAGGTTTTTTTGTTTTTTTTTTCTGATGTTTAAATATATTTTTTTGTATGAGTATTTTTTATGTTCTCTTTAAATTAAAGAGCACAATAATTTCTGTAACATTAAGTAGGGGGGTATTAGTATTATTACAGTATTACACTGTATTATTATTACCACATGTGAGCTATTATAGTATTATTATTATTACCCTATTCCCACTGTTCATCAGGGATCCAAGTTATGTACAAATCCAACCCAAAGACGTTCTCGGGAACGTATCTCTTTGGTAACCTGGGGACTTCCTGTACATATCTGTTGTGTAGGAAAACAAATCAATGTTGGAAATGGATTAATGAATGTATGCAAGACCCAGAAGTTTGAACTTTGTCCTGAAGGGTTATCGAAGGAATTTAGTTAGCTCAATGACATGGTCAAACATCCATTTTGGATAAGCTCTTAATCAACTGAAAAACAAATAAAAGTAATAAAAGGGCTCAATGTGAAGGCTTAAATAAACATCATTGATTTATACATATATGTAAC
>CAUYSK010100030.1:0-17034 GCA_963575035.1 Avahi laniger
GCCACATTAGCCTAGGCCTAAATGAGGTCTGGATGATCAAGACATCAGTAGGCCATAGGAATTTTTCAGCTCCGTTATGGTCTTATGGGAATGCTGTTCTATGTGTGGTCTGTTGTTTACCGAAAGGTTGTTATGTGGCACACGACTGTATTTAAGGTATGTTTTGATATGCATCTACATAGTGAAAGGATTACTACAGTCAAATATATTTAACATATCCATCATCTCAAAGTAACTAAAAGTACTTAAAATCTATTTTCTTAATAAATTTCTAGTATACAGTACAATGTGGTATGATTAACTACAGTCCTCATGCTGTGCATCAGATCTCTAAGCTTATTGATTCTACATAACTGAAACCGTCTACCCTTTGACCTCCATCTCCGCATTTCGTATCACCATGCCCTCCCACCCCTCAGCGCACCCCACCTCTGATATCACTTTTCTACTCTCTGTTTCTATGTATTCGAGGTTTTGTGGGTTTTTTTGGATTTTTGAAGATTCCACATATAAGCGAGATTATGCAATAGTTTCCTTTCTGCATCTGGCTTATTTCACTTAGCATAATGTCCTCTAGGTTCAACCAAGTTGTCACAAATGGGAGGATCTCCTTTTTTAAAGCTGAATAATATCTCATTGTATATATGTACCATAATTTCTTTATCCCTTTGCTGAACTCTTCAGTTGCAGGTGGCAATATCTTAATAAGGGTCCCCAACTCACAAAATGCATACATGGGAGATTCTAGGATGACTCACTGGCTTCTACCTTATGGATGCTGGTGACCTTCAAAAAGAGAGGAATTCCATTTTGGGGTAAGAGGTAGTCTCCAGTTTTGGCTTGTTGAGTTCAGCATACCAGTGGGATGTGCTAGTGGAGATGTCTCGGAACACGCAGAGTTTGGGAGAGAGAGAGAGCTGAGCTGAGCTGGAGACAGAAGCAGAGATTTAAGCTGTGAATTTGGACGAGGGACTGAGGGAGGATGTAGAAAGTGAAAAATGGAGCCTGGAGCCTGGGACAGGGCTCAGAGGAAAACAGACATTTAAAGAAGAGGTGCCTGGGCCGGGCGCGGTGGCTCACGCCTGTAATCCTAGCTCTCTGGGAGGCCGAGGTGGGCGGATTGTTTGAGCTCAGGAGTTTGAAACCAGCCTGAGCAAGAGCGAGACCCTGTCTCTACTAAAAATAGAAAGAAATTAATCAGACAACTAAAAATATATAGAAAAAATTAGCCAGGCATGGTGGCGCATGCCTGTAGTCCCAACTACTTGGGAGGCTGAGGCAGGAGGATCGCTTGAGCCCAGGAGTCTGAGGTTGCTGTGAGCTAGGCTGACGCCACAGCACTCACTCTAGCCCAGGCAAAAGGGTGAGACTCTGTCTCAAAAAAAAAAAAGAAAAGAAAAGAAAAGAAAAGAACTCGTGAAGTAGTGACTATGGGTTTTGGACTTTGACTGACTTGAGCTCGACCTGTGGCTCTGTGGCTTACCGGCTGTGTGGTCCTGCTGCTACGGTTTGTTTCTGAACCTCAGCACTCTCCGAATTTGTCTCTTAATTCACGTTTCATTTCCTCATCTGAAAAATGGGGATAAAACACTCATCTCCTAGAGTCAGTGTGTCAATATAATTATCACAATAATTATTTAGCAGAAAAATAGAGCTCAGGATCAAGCTTATAACTAAACGTATGAAATTTCTTCAAGTGGATTTCACTAGATGAAACTAAAAATAATAGGTTGCACTCATTTATTTTAAAAAGCTATTTTATCCACGTATTTCTATACAATGTGTGCTATCCATTTAATCTCCTATGCCAATCTTCGCCAGCTAGAAATACTTTGGGATCTCCGTCCTTCACTGTTACAGTGAGATGTCTGTGACGTCATTTGCTTAGTTGCAAGTAATACATAAGTCAAAGCCATTTTTTTCTGGGTCTGGATCCTTCATTTTAATGTTTAATGATTTTGATGTTTTCACCTAGAGCTGTTTGGCTCCCACCTTTTGAATTTTATTTGTGTTCCCAGAGATGAAAGGTTACTTTTTCCAATGGGGATGGGAAAATACTTTGGGTGACCCTTATTTTACCTAAGTGACATCACTACACAGTTATTTTTCAAGCACCATCTATGAAGCAGAAGGACGGGTAATCTCAGCTCTAGCGTGGAAGCTATTTGTCAAACACACACACGTTTCATAGCTGTGTGTGCCAGAGCTTGCACCTGCTGGACACTGGGGTTAAGGCAGTAACTGGGACAGACACGGCCCCTGTGCCCACAAACCACATGCACTTGCGTCTCAGAACCCTGCCTCCTTCTCATGTCCCGGCACACTCTGCCTGCCCCACGAGCCTGCCGTGGGTGGGCCAGGGGACTGGGCTCCTCTGTGCCTCTCTCTCCTCTTGCTCTCCCATTATCTTACCACTTTTTTCCCTGCCCGAGTCTGCTGCTTTTTTTCCCCCCAGTAGTTATCTCCATCAGGAGTGACTTCGAAATTCATACAGATCTAACTAAAATCCTCAAAGATATGGAAGAGCTGTAGTAAAAATCGGAATTAGGCCAATTTGTTAGTGGGCAATGGACTATTACATATTATTAATGACAATGACAACGAAATAGTGAGTGTGCATTAAACATCTGTTACATGGCATCGCTACTATCTAATTTAACTGAGCAACTCCTTGAGGTATTATAATTCCGATTTTACAGATAAGAAAACTGAGGCTCAAATTCCATTGAGTCCCGAAGTCACACACTTGTAAATGCCAGCGCGAGTGTCTAACCCCAGCCCAGTCTGACTCCCAGGCCAGTGGTCATGTCCGCTGTACTATTGTCCTGTATTTGCTTAAAAAAAAAGTCTTTGTAATTTATTGCCTTATAAATCTCTTTTCTCAAGTGGATTTAAAAGAGATACTCAAAAGCACTCAGCTAGAGGCATTTATGATACAATAGATACATTGCCTTTTCTTTAAAACTTAGTTGTTTTTAAGAGGAAAACAAAAACCATTGGGAAACACATTTCAGAATCTTCCTAATGAGGTATTTACCTCATAATCCACAATGGCTTTGATTGCAGGATAAATATGGGATTGCCACTCAGACTTTCAGGAAAATATATGTAATTACAAGGCTTTAGCAAAGTATGAATAACAAATTGTTTTCAATTCCTGGCACTAAGAATTGCAGCCCCAAGAGGCTTTGAGCTGGGATATTAAGCACCATATCTGCCCCAAAATACCCGTTACAAATTAGGTAAGTGCCCCTCTGTTTTGACAACTTTCTTCCTGAAGAATTGATATAAGGTTGGGTTTTGACGAAGGAAAACCCCAGGCATTGGCTCTTCCTCCTTCTTAAGCCCACCACAGCCCCTCAAAAGTTAGCCAGCCTCAAATCTCCCAGCAGCAACTATATTACAGATGATTCCAGGGTCTTTTTATTGGAGGAGTTCTGAAACCATGACATTTTAAAGCAAGTAAGACCTGGGTGTTTAAATCCTACCAGAGACAGAAGTCAAATACCCACGCAAGGCTGACCCCTGCTGCCCTCTAATCAGGCTTCTGTAAATTCCATTGCCTGTTCCAGAAACATTTTTGCCAAGCTCGGGGCCAGGTGCTGAGGATGCGAGGATGAACGTGACAGCCACAGCTACCACCCTTCGAGCTTCTACCGCAGTGGGGAGACAGGTATTCACAACTAACTGCCAGGAAGGTCAGTGACGCACCACACCAGCAACAGGTGCAGAGAAGAGGAGGAACTAAGAGCAGAGAACAAGGACAGCACCACCAGCTCTCAGGAGGGCTGGGGAGGTCTGTGGAGGAAGTGACACTGGAGAAGTTCGGTCTGTTTGAGGAACATAAGGATGCCCAGTGCAGGGGTGGAGGGAAACCTGTGTTGGGGAGAAGGTATCAGAAGTTGGGTCATATAAGGTTTGAAACTGTGTTAGGGACTTTGAAAACTTTATTTTCAACAGGAAGCCGCTGGTGGGCTCTAAGCAGGAGAGCTCATGCGAAAGGTCACCACAGCGGTGGAGTGGACGTGAGTTGGAGGTGGAGTGTGCTGAAGGTGGTTTGCCCGGCTCGAGAGAGCTGATTACTCACATCTCCTCCAACTCCACATTCAGTGACATCATGCTGGTAGCCCGAAATCAGTCATGGTGGCAGTATTTACACCACAGGAATTGGCAAACACTTTTTTCCTTCCTGGAGAATTGGTTGTTAAACATTTGCTGTATGCCACCGACGGGAGGCGATGAGGATGGCGGGGGAAGGGCAGTCAGGAAGAGCAACCCCGGCAGGAGAGGATGGTGGCTGAGACCAGGGTCGAGGCAGGGGAATGAAGAGAAGGAGGTGTGTGTTTGTCGCTTGTGTCTGATGGAAGGGAGACATGGACTGGTATGTGCCACAGATATTCCCTAAGCCCCTCCCGTGTCCAGGCTGAGGAGTGAGATGGGACAGGATGTTCTTCATGTTCCCAAGAAGACAAAAAGCCACGTTAAAATTATTGTAGTTCATGGTAGGATATGCCGAGGTTCAGGATGTATTAAATTCCGTTAGATACATTTGAGCAGTAAGAGTAACAATAGCAGCAATAAGCAATAATATGTAACCAGTGTTCACCGTGTGACAGGCACCGTACATTATTTAGTCTGTATTATGACTCCATTCCTGTTTCACAGATGAGACAGTTGAGGTTTAGAAAGGCTGAATAATTTCCCCCAAGCGCCTACTGGTACTGAGGACACGAAGGAGAAAGATGCCCTTTCCTGAGGCAAGTGGCAGTGAGCTTGGCCTTGAGGGACGGGGAGAGGTGGGACACGGAGGGCGGGGCCAGAGTGAGCCACGGTGAGGAGGCGGGAAGCAAGGACGCCCAGCGCACACGCGTGAGTCTGCGCAGCAGCAGCACACGGCCCCTGGCACAGGACGCAACCACTGCACCGCAGAAACGTGACCATGGCTGGGTTCCAAAAGGACTTTATTTATGGACACATGTGATTTTCACAGGTCCGAAAACATTATTCTACTTTTGATTTTTTCCCCTAAACATTTAAAACATACGAACTGTCCTTAGTGCATGGGCCATAAAAACAGGTGTTGGGTCAGATTTGAACCCTGGGCTGCAGTTTGCCAATCCCAGTCCAGACCAGTGCCGCCCAAGAGAAATACAATGCGAGCCACATCAGTGATTCGAAATGTTCTAGTAGCCACATTTTTAAAAGTAAAAAGAAACAGGTGAAATTAATTTTAATAAGGGATTTTTATGTAATGGAGTATATTCAAGATATTATTTCAGCATGTAATCAATATTAAAAATTATATATGTAAGATTTTATATGTAAAATTATATATTTTCATATGTAAAAGTAACAAGAAATATTATGTCTTTTTTATTGGTACTAAGGCTTGAAAATCTGGTATGCATTTTACTCTTACAGAACAGCTCTGTGTGAACGGGCCACACTTCATGTAAGCAAGAACCACCGAAGCTAGTGGCTATCACACTAGATCCTCCAAATTAGTAACTTGTTTGATCCTTAAACCAATCTGCACAACAGGCACCTGTTTGCCCATTTTATAGACTGTGCTTTTTCCTCCAGACCCCGCCCGCACACCCGGCTGACTCTGTGGAAGGGTCTCCATCGATGGCACGGGGTACATTAGTGGAGATGCAGGGCTTCCCACTCATCTGCCCTCTCCAGGTCACCTTCCTGATGAAGGCCCAGGCTGGCTGGGCTCCCACAGCCCCTTGGAACAACTGTACCACGGCATCTGCCACACCATGAGGGGAACATGCCTCACAGGTGCATGTTCCGTGAGCAGCTTCTCCTATACAGTTTACAGGAGGTGGCGGAGAGAGCGACTCACTCGGTGTAAGGGCCCCACCAGCCCCTGCGGCTGGTGCACAGGCCTGGATTAAGGGGATGCCCTGAGTGAGTACAGTGGGGAACGCACACCTGCGGCTTCCTCACACTCTCACGTGTGATCCTCTCTCTGCTTCGGGGGCAAGTCACAGGTTTCAAGGGTGATGTAACCTATATGCAATTTCCACGTCTGGCCCTGACATTAGATGTTAATCCTGCCGCCCAGTGCTGCTCCACTGTATTGTGTCTGGCGGTCAACTTCCCTGTCTCCCCCAGTTCACTGTGAGCTCCTTGAGGGGCAGGGATGTGTTCTATTCCCCCTTGTACTCCTAGGCCCAGTAGGATAGCCAGCAGCTGAAAGGGATCTAGACACGGGAGAAACCACATTACAGTGAGCGGTGGATGGATGAATGAATGATGCAAGCCACTACAGAAAAGTCCAATCATTCATTCCACGGCTCTGCCAGAAGGCACAGAGCTATACATTAGTCAATGACTAGTGACCCACTACAGTTCTCCTTTGAGACTTATGAATATGTTCTTCCTCCTTGGATTTGAAAATAATAATAAGGTAGGTGTCATTTACATAGCTCAGGCAAAAAAGGAAATACTACAAACAGTAGAGATCAAAGTTTGGAATTACTCAAACCTGCATTCACATCCTGAGTCTGATACAAATTGGCTGGATCACCTTGGGCAAGGCTTTCCTGGGGCCTTGGGCCTCCACTGCCTTAACTATAAAATGGGGGAATTAAGGTAAATTGGGAAAATGAAGCAAACCTGTGTGTGAACATCTGCAAATGTATCTCTGCTCAATAAATGTTGTTTTCGCTTTTTTCCCATCTGACCTTAATATATACATGGCTGCTAGAATCTCTAAAACTCATTGGAGGGTTCCTTTCTAAGGAGACACTTGCCATGAGTCAGCCAGAAAGAGGATATTTTCACAGTGCGGTGCAAGATTATTTTTGTTTCTCTCTCTCTCTCCCTCTCTCTCTCTCTGTCTCTCCACCCTCCCTCTTTCTCTCTCCCTCTCCAGGAGAGTCTAGGGAAATGATTCCTTTAAATTCCTATTCCTCTTGCCAGAAGTTAAAACATATCACACCTTTTCTGATGCACGTATGTTATTGATTAGGTACAATGAGAGAATTGCCATCATTTTTCCAATAGCTACTCGTGAAAGAAGATATAGATATATATGACTTGGGGCTTTGGAAATAACTTATTTATGTTAATCCAGTGTGTCAATGATCTGCTGAAACTACCTAAGAATGGAGCAATTTTATCATCATTTCGATCCAAATTATTGGAAGAAAAGAAAAAGGAGATGAACAAAAGTGACATTCGAATGGCCTGCTTTGACCAAAAAACACTTCTTCCTCGAAGCCTTCAAAAAGCAACAATTTGGATGACTATTGATCTTTCTTTTTGGGGGATCTTTTATTTCTCAGGATCAAGAGTTTCAAACCTCTTTTGTGTCGGATTAATAGCAATGATAACAGATATAGTCTCTTGTAGTAACTAGATCTGACCAAAGCAGGTGGAGGCTGCTGTTTCCTCAGTCAAAAGGGAGCCAGTCTGGGGTTGAGAGAGGCAAAGTGCTGCCTCTTCTAGCTTGCTGTGGCCCTGTAGGCCAGGAGGCAGGAAGGCACCAAGGCCAGAGCCCACCCCGAGACTGGGGCTCCTCCAGGGCAGGGCCGGGGGGCCTCATCTGCGGTCTTCCAACGTGGAGCAGCTGAGAGCAGCCACTCACTGTTTGCTGAACCACTGTTCACGCAACAGATCAAGCTTCCGGGAATGATTTTATAAATGTAATGAAATGAGCCGGCAAGTGAAACCATCTAGCTTAGAAAGAGGCCCGGAGCCACGTTTAGCAGTGTGATCCTGGGCAGATCACTTGACCTGTCTAAACTTAAGTTTCCACCCGCTTTGATGGAGACAGTGAGAATTAAATACACAGCGACGTGAAATAAGAACGATGTCCGCCCTTGGCCAGCACTCGATAAATGGTCACTTGTAATATTGTTAATAACAGTAATACCCTTTTCAAGGAGCAGGGCGGCAGGGTGTGGTTGAAAGGGCAAGGATGTTTAGACTGCCCAGACCTGCTTTCCACTCCATCCTGGGCTTAAAAGCACAGGCTTTGGAGCCAATATGCCTACGTTGGAATGTCAGGGCTGCCATTTGCTAGCTAAGGGCAAATTACTTAATCCTCCTACACCTGACTTTCCTTATCTGAAAAATGTGGATCATAACAGCACCTATCCTACAGGGTTATTGTGAGGAGCGAATAAGCTAATACATATAAAGAGCTTATAACAGTGCCTGCCGTATGAATATTGGCTTTTACCACCATCATCATCATCACTGTTGTCATGAGTGTGCTGGGCAAATTAATTAGCCTAATTTCCCCACCTGCAAAATGGGAACAGCGACAGGACAGCCGTGTCACGAAGATGTGTGGAGTCGATACATTCAGGAATGACAGGTACTCCGTACACAGTAAATGTCAAATTAACGTTGGTTTTCTCCCTCCTTTCTCTTCTGATTCCAGTAACAAGGCGGCTTTGTCAAGGGGGCTTTGGCATTTGTAGTGCACACAAGTCCATTCTTGCCTGCTTTTATTTCTTTGCAGACTCTCCTCCGCACCCTCTTTTCTCTTAACAGTCTCAGGCCCCCAGACAACAAAAGAACAGGCCACATCCTCACTGAGAGTGAAATCCTTTTTTAACTGGAACCGTCCCTGCAGCTGGCAGGGCCAGGAGTCACTTGAAATGACACCACCAAATTACCAACCAGTCTCCGAGGTTTCTGAGAGAGGCTTAAGAACCTGGGCAAGGGTTTGCAGCATTTAACCCGCCGAAGCCTCTTCAATTGCAGCCTGTCACCCCCTGAGTTAAGTAGTGGATGAAATCAGCATGTATAATTTCTCGTCTTCCGAGGTTCAGAGAGGCGCATTACATTTTGGCATGATTAACACTGCTTTCGCTCTTTTTTTTTCTTTTGCATTTTCCCTTCCCAAGGATCAGTGATATCGTTCAAAGAAGTGGAGAGGGACAGAGGTGAGCACTTCAATAAAACAGGTGCTCAGCTTTAAGTGAAACACTCTAATGACAGTCAGGGAAAGGGATCTTCCTTTCCTCATGCTCTGCCGAATTTAGCAATTTCCCAGCAGGCCTCCCTGGGCTGCGGGAGAGAAAGAACAGGTAGGGAAACAGTCGACCTCTTATACTCAGGGTCACAGTCATCCATCCATCCATCCATCCATCCACCCATCCATCTGTCCAACAAGCTCTCCCCTCTCTAGCAGGCTAGCTTGCATTCATGTGCAGACCTCAGCCACATCCTTCTAGAATCTTCTCTGATCTGTGAGAGGGTCAAATTCCCCCAAGATCTCACAGTTCTGAGTAGATCTCATTCAAATCACTGACCACAGTGGCGAATGCTACATTTATCTGTATAATAATTTAATTAATGGCTGTTAGAGCTAGGTGCAAACCCAGGACTATCTGTCTCCAAAGCCCAGGATTTTCCCAGGTGAAGCATTTGCAGCTCTGGCCCTGGGTCTGCAGCTCACAAGTTGTGTGACATTCCACAAGCAGCCTCCTCACTCTGGGTGTGTTTCCCCATCAGTAAGCAAAGGCGGCCAGATGGGGTGACATTCCAACGTCCCCATCTGCTTTGATTTTCTAGGACTCATCATGTAGAATCGATGTACGTGGGGAAGGGCCCCTAGGAGCAAAGCCCAGCAAAGGAGAGGCCACCCACCCCCACTCCCTGAGCCAGGCTCCTGCTCAGACCCCACTGCGGCCTTTCATCAAGATGGGCTCACGAAGATGAAGGCCTGGGCCCACCACTGCATTATCATGACGGCACAGGCCTGTCTCCTTCCTCCTTTCCAGTGACTTTCAACTTCACAGGTGCCTCTGCACCTGACACCACAGGTTATCGGACTGGAGTGGAGATAGGAGCCACGGGCCTCCTCCTCTCAAGCTGTGGTAGCGGCATTGCTCCCCGGGGACGCCTGCATCGTTAACTATTGCCTCCATGATGAGGAGTATGAGCACCCCAGAAGTTCAGAAAAATTAAAAAATGGGAAATTTAATTAAAGCCCTTTCTGCTAATTGCCTTCCTGTAGGCTTATGGGGTCCTCTGAAGGAAAGAAAACAGACTGGGATTCATAAAGCGTGGCCCTTCTGTTTGGAGGAACATGAGCCTAATGCTCCCTTTGCCTCCGTGAGTTATTAGAAAAAAATATAGAAGGATATCTTGGTTACCTGGTGGCAGGAAAGGACTTCTTAAAACACCCAGAGGTATAAATCCTAAGGTAAAAAAGGGATGAATTTGATAATCCCAGAATTAAAGTGTTTGCTTAACAAAATTAATAGATGTATGTAGTTAGGAAGAAGATACTTATCTAAAAGGGACAAGGGATTAATATTTACAAAACACTAGGAACTCCTTCCAGTAGACAAGAAAATGTCAGGAACCCTAACTGACAAATGCACAGAGAATGTGGAGAAGGAATTCAACAAAGAGAAACCCAAAAGCTCAACATGCTCATGTGGATACTCAAACTTACGTACAGTCAAAAGAAAGTGAAAAACAACAAGCGATGCCTGTACCCCTCAGATTGGCAAAAATAGAAAGTTCTTCCCCAAGTGTGGGAGGCTATGCAGGATACAGGACATAGGAAGCTTCGTGCCAGTGTGAGTGCAGACTGGGGCGGCCTTGGAGAGGAGTAGTCTGGCACTAGTGCTCATGTTAAGTCCACGTGTGCTCTCTGTCCCAGGCACACAGCCGACGCAGTTCACGAACAGGTCCGTTTGGAGGCATGGGGGAAGATGGCCACTGCAGCGTTGTTTACAATGGCAGGGAGTCGGAAACCACTCTAGTATCCAAAATAGCAAACTCTTTTTTCAAGAGGGGATCTAGAAGCCACATTAACCTGTGTGTGGCTA
Source organism: Avahi laniger (assembly GCA_963575035.1). Lineage (NCBI taxonomy): Eukaryota > Metazoa > Chordata > Mammalia > Primates > Indriidae > Avahi > Avahi laniger. Next base: position 10,809 of record CAUYSK010100030.1, read on the forward strand.
GGCTTTTCAACCAATAATTGATTTAATTTAATAATAAGTCTTGCAGGGAACCGTAAAAATGCCTCCAACGGCATTCTTTGCACATTCAAGAGTGTGCAAAGCTCTGCAATTTGCAAAGCTCTTTCTTTCACTCTCCTCTTCTAATCTGATCCTAACAAAAACCCCGAGAGTCAGAAACGCTCTCCATCTTACAGATGTAGCAAGAGATCTCGGAGAAGGGAAATGACTTGCCACAATCACTCAAGCACCAGAGGCACGACTTCAAGCCTGGTCCCAAGACCCCTGCTCCAGTGCCTGTTTTAGCAGGACACACTGCCTGACTTGCTGATCAATAAATCATGGGCTAGTTTGCTGGCCCCTTGGCACAAAGAACAAGAATGTTAGTAACAATCATGTTGCACAATCACCTTATATCTCCAAGGTGGTTTCATAGCCCAAGTTCACTGAATACTTTCAAGAAACCGGAGCTGGAAAGGAGCCAGCCCATGGTCACTGGCTGGGAGTGTCCAGTTCTAGGTCTCTGACAGGTAGAAAATACCACCTTCACCAGCTTGGAACATGGGCCTCGCTGCCAGATAACAAGCCCTTAAACACAGCGCTCACGGTCGGCTTTGGGTTCTCCGGGACCCACTCACAGCTCCCACAGGCTTGCTCATCACACGTTCTAGGAGGAAAAAATCTGCATGAAGAGTCTGCCCTTCACAACAGCCCAGATCTCTTTGCTTCTCTTCCCTCACAGTGCCCCTCCCAAGGTGTGCTTTGAGACAAGCTAGGGAACTGTGGTTCTCAAATTTATGAGTTCCTTGAGAAAAAGCACAAAGGAAATATGAGCTGTCGTTAACATGACGATGGTTGTTACTAGTGAAGGCAAGAAACTTCGTGGGGGAGGCACATTGCAAATGGATCACCCACAGCACCAGCCTCCTGTCATTCTGAAGAAAAGAGACTTCATTTTACCTCCCCAGCCCAAAGCTACACTTCTGCCCCGATGACTGGGGCGAATGATCCCCAAATTCCATTTAGAAAGTGAGCAGAGAGGTAGCTGTGAACGGCAGCTGCGGTTAACAGAGGAAGAGCCCCAAGGTGTCAGGGCTAGAGCTTGGACCAGGAAACAGCAGCGAATCCTCCGCAAGCCCAGTCGACGGTTCTCCCGCCCTGCCTCTATGCCCCCTTGTGCAGATGAACTTCATGGACTTTCATGAGGGTCACTGAAAGTTTGGAACAGAAAGATTGACTTTTGTATCATTACCCCAGCTTGTGATATATATTTTGAGTGGTGTTTTTATTTTTATTTTTTCCAATCTCAGTCTCGAAAGGTCAATCCAATACTTACTACATGGACATCCCAGGGTTTGCAATACAGTCGGGACCCATATGATGGGATTTGGATGGCAGAACCATTTCTTTTGCAGTAAAACGTAATAAGAGAATCTGCAAGAAGGGAGGTTAAAATTATATGTTGAGGGTATTGAATGGCTTTGCTGTGTCAGAAGTGCATAAGGCCCTGCTCCTTTGGAAGAATCAAGCCTCTCCCTTCCAGGGTTCGTATGGTAAGTCAGCAAGGGTGTGGGGTAGGGGGATGGGCCTCTCCCTCAGCTGCTGATTACTAATGTGTGAAACCAGAAACTGATCTTCTTCTCAGAGACAATAATGTAAGCAGAAAGGACTGTAACAGAATCAGTTAGAACTGGGGGTGAATCCCAGTCTACAACTACCAGCTTTGAGAACTTGGACAAGTCATTTGACTGCTCTAAGCCTCAGTTTACTCTGCTGCAAAATGGGAACAAAATGTTTGTTTGGCAGGATACAGGAGCTCATGAAGATATGAGGCTTAGCATGTAGTACGTACCCAATAAATGTCAGATTCCACATCACTCCCCTTCCTTTTGACAAATTCACTTAGAGAATTATATAAGGGAGATGGATGTCGGGCCTCCACACTGTGGATATAGCCGACTCGGGCAAGGTGACTCGGCCAAGGCATTTGTGGATACAAGCTGACTCCACAGCCTGGTGGGGGGTCGATCATGAGTCCAATAAAGTGTATCAATGGAGGCATATTCAAAGTGCAGAGAACAGATGATGACTAAATGCTTAGGATAGGAAGTTTTTGCCTCGTCTTGTTCACTGGGACAGAATTTATTTTTTAAATATGAAAAATACATATATAACCAAAGATATTAAACGTATCTAAACAAAGAGATTCTTGTTTATATTGTTTACTGCTGTATCTGCAGTGGTTAGGACAGTACCTAACAAATAGTAGATGCTCAATAAACATATGTTATGTATGTATACACAGATGAATGAAAGATGGATACATGTATGTACGTATAGATGGATGAATGGAAGTGTGGACGGATGCATTAATGGGTGGATGCATGCACTGCTGGCTGGGCGGACAGGTGGGTGGATGAATGGGTACACGCATGGGCAGGTGGATGGCCACAGGGCATCTCAGAGCGGGCGAGAAGGGAATCAGCAGGTAAACACAGCGAAGGAAAGAGGAAAGAGGTAGGGAGATCACAGGAAATCACCATACCTTCTCCAACAACACAAATTATCATTTAAAAAATAAAAACCTTTTTGTTAACCTGAAAGGCAAAATATGATGAGGTAGCAGCTGATTAAAAAATATAAAAAACCTTATATACAATTCTATATAAAATATAGTTGTTTTATATAAAAAGCCTGACTCAACCCTAGAGGTAAAATTAATCTGCAAGAAACCATTAAGTTAAAGGCAAAGATATTTATTTCAAAGCTCAAGGGCCTGATTACTAACTATTACTTTCAATTTCACGCATTCCCAGGCAGAGGAAAGCAAGTGTTCCAGGACTTTCAAGGTGAGAGGCAAGCGGGAGAGAGGGGACTTGCAGATAGGCCTGGGACAGTGAACCAGGGCATCAGGGCTTGTCCACAGAACTCGACAGGTGACAGAGGGGCTGACTGTGTTCATGAATTCAAACCACAGCCAAGGGTCCTCTAACGATTTACCAAGATGAAATTCAGGGCACTCCTTGAGGACTGCAATGTTCGAAGATTAATCTTTCTACTCTGTGACCATACTCACCCCTTCAAATCATCTCCATCATACATGGTTATTAATAGCTAATTAACAGCAATACCAGTACTCTTTCAGGGATTCAGGTGGGTGTGAGGAGGACATCTGTGTCCCTGTGTAGCAAAGTCACTTGTCACATCAATCTTTATACATAAATTTGCACACACCCACACACTGGTATAGAAACTGAACCTAAGGCAATAAACATTTTACATGCCGTCTCCTGTTCCCTCAAAACCATCATTTCAGGTGGTTGCATTTAGCCCACTGAGTGAGCACGATTACTAGAAAAGCCATTCCCTTAGTGTTAGATATTTATTTCACCTGTTTCCAACTTTTCTCTACTGTAGTAGACAGTGTAATACTACCTTTAGGTATAAAATCTTTTTTTTCCTTACCTTGAACCATAGCTCTAAGGTAAGAGTTCAGAAATTTTATCACTGAGTCAAGGGTATGAGCTTTATCAAAAAGTTTTCCAAAATTTATTTTATATGAGGATACTAGTTTTGCCACAAATTTAATAGAAATTATTACTAAAATTTTCTCTTGGTAGTTTAAGAGGAAAAATGATGTCAGGTTAATTGTTAAAATAGCTATAGTATAGAGAAAGGCATAAAACTACAATGAAGTTTTAACAAAGTCCAAAAATGTACTACAAAGAAGGTAAATGCAGTTGCAAACCTGAGATAATTAGTAAATATGTGCACATTTCATAGGAATTCTGCTTTGGCGGTGACAATGGGCACGCCTTGAACGGATTCTCCTTTCAAAGACTCTAATGCCACTTTGCCCTTTTCTCTGGGCATTAGTGCCTCTGGGAATTCCATGAGAAAGGCTGGAAAGGAGTAAGAGACGGGGGATTTCAAATATTCTCTTTGTCCAGCCCATAATAAGGATTATTCTAAATCTTTTGTCCAGCACATATAAGATACCACGACAGTTAATGAGTAAGTTAATTGGCTGAATCATTCGAGTGGGCACCTCCAATTCATTCCTAGGGAGCCAGTAATGTGTGAGTAAAAGATTAAAGCTGCATTTGAGAAAGGACCAAGATACCAGATGGCTCAAAGGAGCCCCATCGATATTTTAATTTTTTTAATAACAACAGTCATATGTTCTCATTAAAGGAAACTTAGAAAAAGGAAAAAAAGCAAAACAAAAACAATGATCCTATAGCTTCACAATCCATAGCCAATGTTTTGATAGATTTTCTTTCTTTTTCTTTTTCTTTTTTTTTAAGAGACAGGGGTCTTGTCATGGTACCCAGGCTGGTCTTGAACTCCTGATCTCAAGCAATCCTCCCACCTCAGCCTCCCGAGTAGATTGAATTGTTTTGATAGATTTTCAAGCAAATATATGAGTTTTATAAAATTGAAATTAAACCATTTGTAGCCTTTTATCCCATTTTTTCCATTTAACGTTATAAGCCTTTCTAATTAAAAGAATGCTTTTAAAACATATTTAATGGCTAAAGAACATTATCTAGAGTGGATGTATCATGCATGTTAAATCATTCTTCTCCTCCTAAATATCTTACTTCTGAAAATTTCTTTGATTTTTGTCATTACTCTTTTATTCACTCATCATGTATTTCATGCATGCCTGCCATGGGTGATGGACCGCGCCAAGAAAACCATCTTGGACCTTGCCCTCCATAACAAAAAAGTGAAGCAATTAACACACACACGTTTAATCAAAGCTGTGCAGATGCAGTAAGAGAAGTGACCTTTAAGTGGAGGCCTGAAGGCCACAGGAATTGGCGGGGCAGCACGGGAGCGAAGCGTGTCACAGCCGAGGGACGCACGTGTGCAAAGCCCAAGGCAAGAAAGGGTCGGCGTGGACGGCGGCAAAAAGTTTAGCATCACGGGATCGCCGGGCGGGAGGGGAGCAAAGCAGCTGTGCTTTCTACAGTAAGTGCACGGAAAGCTATTCACACGGTGAGAAACGCAGGATGTGCTTCTACACTCTGAAAGAGAAGGTGTGTTAACACTGAGAACACCATGGGACTGGATTCCTTAGACATGACAAGCCTGTAATTAGCGGCCAGTTTGCGTTCTGAGTTCATGGCCGGCCAGTCTGCCAGTCTGCGCGCTACTGGCCGCACGTACACCACAGTAGGGCACGCGTCCAGTGGAAGACGAGCCCCGTCACCCTGCAGAGATGTGCGGAATCCGTCCTTTCTCCAGTGGGTTTTGCCCATACGGAGGGATGCAAGGGGCAAAGACACTAGAGGCACTTAAAACAACAACATCGAATCCCTGGCTCTTGATATCCTCATCCCAGATTTGTCTCTGTCCTAAGACGACCACTGGGCAACCTTGGCAGGTAGAAAGCAGGTTCAGTCTGATCACATGGCTCTGTTAACGCTGCTCTGCTAAACTGCCCTTTCCCTTGGGTCTACCTGGCTAACTCCTACCTTGCCTCCTCCTGGAAGCCTTCCCAGACAGGGCTGAAAATGCCCTTCTTGATGGCACATTCCTCCATCCCAGCACTTGCCATAGTCCATATAATAGTCTCTTGACTTATCTGTTTCTTTGTCTGGGTGTGAACTCCACAGGGCTGGGCACAGAATATCTGCTCAATAACTTCGTGATGAATGAATGAATGAACTGTGGTCCCAATGTCTCAAATTTAATTCTTATCAGAAGCTGGCCACTGTGTGTGTCCCTCCCCAAGGACAAGAATGACACCCCTGCTAATGGCTTGTCCTGCCTTTGTCAGGGTGGTGTGTCCCCGCTGAGGGGCTCACACTCAGCCCTTGCTCCTGCCCCTCCATTTCCACTCTCAGAATCTGTGCTCATTCTCTCTGCAGCCCCCACCGCTGGTGCAGTAAGCTGAATAATGCCCCCTTCAAAGATATCAGGTCCTAATCCTTGGAACCTGGAAATACCACCCTATTTGGAAATGCCATCCTATTTCCTGATGTGACTGAGACTACTAAAACAGGGAGATTATCCTGGATTATCCAGGGGGTGCTGAATGCCATCACGAGTGTCCCTACAGGAGAGAGGCAGAGGGACACATACGAGGAGAAGACGACATGAAGACGGAGGCAAAGGTTAGCGTGATGTGGTGACAAGCCAAGGAATGCTGGCAGCCACTAGAAGCTGGAAGAGGCAGAAACAGATTCTCCCCAGAGCCTCCAGCACAGCCCTGTTGAGA
>CAUYSK010100032.1:0-13268 GCA_963575035.1 Avahi laniger
TGTAGTCCCAGCTACTCGGGAGGCTGAGGCAGGAGGATCGCTTGAGCCCAGGAGTTTGAGGTTGCTGTGAGCTAGGCTGATGCCATGGCACTCACTCTAGCCCGGGCAAAAGAGTGAGACTCTGTCTCAAAAAAAAAAAAAGAGTTCTAGTACATATGGCCACACTGGTGTGTGCATGTGTGGCCAGGGGTGGGGTGATGGAGTGGAATAAACCTGCAGAGGAATGGCCAAAATGATTGGAAGAAAACTGGGATATTGTTATAGGGAAGCTAAGGAAAGTGTTTTTAGGATGATGAGTGATCAAACTCCTATAATTATAGGGAAGGAGAGGTGAGGATATTGGTGTATGTTAGTTGAGGAAATTTCTACCTGAAACCTTCTGTCCATGTTGTGTGTGTATGTGTAGGTACGTGTGTACACAGGCACTCAGTGGTGGTGGTTGGGGGAAGAGTTGTCATGTAATTGTGGATAGTAGAGATGGTTTGAAGTAGATGTTGGGCAGAGCAGGAAATCAGGCTCAGCAGAGAAGCATAGTAGGATTTTTTACTGGTGTTGAGGCCCATTTAGGTTTGCTGATCAAGACTGCTTGGTTGTGTGCCTGTTTTGCAGTGCTGAGATGAACTGTTGCTGATATGGAGAAAGCCTTAGTTAGGTAGATCATGATTGGGACGGATAAGCATATATTTGTGCATTGGAATAGACACAAGTATGTGTATCTTCTTCCTGCTTTCTGCTTTTGGAGTGATTGTAGCTCTGAGTTGCTTTGCTGTGGCTATTTCATTTGTTTCTGATGGCTGTCTTTTCATGTCCTTCTCCCTTGCTCTTAAGATTACTGCTTGATTGGTATTCCACCCATCTGCACTTATTTTAACTTCTGGGGGGAAGTAAATTAATTAATTCCTCCCTATCCCTGGTTTCCACAGGGCCTTGGAATCTCTGCTGTTGCTTCTTCGGAAGAAGGGATATTTGAAGAGAATTACAAAGGAAGAATAGAGGTCAGAGAGTGAGATGAAGAGGAGGGGCTGGTTGCTCATGGTGGAGTGACGTCTTGTGCTAAGCAGAGGCTTGGGCAAAACACCTTGAGGGAATAGAAGCTACCAGTAATTTCCTTGAGGCTATAAAGCACTCCCTGGGATGTGTCTCTGGAAATGGGGCTGAAAAGTATCCTTATATGCTCAGGTGGAAAAAAAACCTGCTGGCCCAAGATAAATTTTCACTTAAGAGTTTTTTTTTGGTATGTGTACAAGATATAGGCTGTTGACAGAGCTATTCAGTCTGTCATGACTTCCTTCACATAAGAATTGCCTGGTGGGAAATTCTGTTTGCAGATTAGTTATTTGAAATTGAGAATATTTTCATAGAAATAATTTTACCAACTTTGATCCCACATTACCCCATAAAGTTTTGGCTGTGATTGTGGAAAGAGGGTCAATCGGTAATGTGTAGCCTGCAATTTTATATACAGTATATATATTTTATGTTTATCATTTGAAAGTGTACAGTGGAGGAAATAACATCTGTGGAACGCTTAATATGTGCTAGGCACAATGTATATGTTCAAATTTAAATCTCACATCCTTTTGAGGTAGTTGTTAATTCCTTTCTCCAAAGAGGAAGCTAAGCATGGCTTTCTCAGTGTCACACTTCCTGCTCTCCCCAATGACGATACAAAGGAATCAGGATTTGAACCTAGGTTAGGCTTACCCTAAAGCTATTCTCAGTTTCTTTTACACAAAGTGAACTTCCTGTATGCTGTAAAAACTTCATCACTAGTGCCAAAGCTGTATGTACCGTAATTAACATTTCACCATAGGTGTTAATTAAATGTAGGAATATGTTAGCTCTCAGTTTTTGAGGATCAAGATTGAACAGATAGTAAGCAATAATGAAGCAAAGAGAGAATCAGGCCCATATAGTCAATCTTCAATTAACTAGAACCCATTTAATTTCACTTAATGGGGAATTCAGAGATAGCCAGAACAATATCCTATTTGTCAGAATTCTGGTTAATTCAGGTATTACCCCTTTTAAATGATTTTCTATATCCTCATAGGAAATCTTTCTTTGAACATATTTTAAAGGCTGTCATTTGTAGTGCATATGCATATTTCACCTTTTTTCTTCATTTTGTGTTAATCTAATGATAGTACTTTATTTTATATGATGAGGTTTCCTAAATAAGTGGAATTAGGAGGACAGGAAATCCTACAAATAATAATGAAAACCTTTGGAAAAAAACAAAGTTGTGGCTATGGAGTTTAGTCAGATACAAATTTTCTTTTTACTGTTTTGGTTGAAATCTTATAACCTAGCCTCTACCTTAGATCTTATAAAGAAAGTAGAGTAGACTTGTTAATTGGCTCATTGTTATGTTCCCCCCCCTTTAGGATTGGTATGTGAGCAATTTCTGATTTTCTATTTAACACGTAGTGTGGTAGAGGATTAGGGTGATCTCCCCTCCAAAATCACAAAAAAGCTTTTCTGAAGGTGGTAGTAGTTTTATAGTTTTGAGGTCAGCACATTCAGCCCTAGGAAGATTCTTTTTGGAGATATTTTCAATATCTTCAAAATTAACTGACCATATAAAGAGGGTGATTTTTTTTTTTTTCCTTCTCCAAAGAAAAACTACAAGAAGGTTGAAGAGTGCTGGCATTTTTAATATGTTGCCAAGTCTTCACTGTTGCCAAGGAAGGAAAGTTGGCCACTATCCAGTAGAATTTGTCTTATAAAGACTTTAATAAAGCGTTAGTTTTTAAAAAATATAATAAACTATTGTGTCATAATTGCAGAATGACAAAATAGCAGTTGTCCACAGTTCATATGTCTCTTGGAGAGAAAGGCTAGAAAGTTGCCTACACATGCTTTCTCTCTTTTTCTTTCTTTTTTTCCTTTTTTTTTTTTTTGTTAAACATGATGAGCAAATTCATATTTACCTTGTGCCTGGTATACTAAGAGCATTCTCAATGAAACCTACGTGAATATTTAGAAACTAGGAGATTTTGTGAGACTTGTACTTTAAAAACATATTAAAGACGATACTATATAAAAGACAATAATATACTATGGTTGTAATTGAAAAAATGTGATATAGAATTAAATTATTTTTGAAAGGAATTGAAGTTTCATTTTTATAGTAGCTATAAGAATGAGTGGCCTTTTAAATAACTAAATGTATATTATTACTTAATTCTTCCTATTAAAATGAGTTCCCTAAAATGATGTTTTAATTTTCTACTTTTGGAATTAGGAGGTGGTTGAAAGGGTGACCAATTAGCTGGGCTTCTCGGGATATCTTTACATCAGTGAGGTCATCATGTGTCACCTGTGGCTCAAAGTCTGGTCATTTCAGCTGTGTAGGTTGACATTCCTCTTCAGTTCAATTTGAGGTGATGCGGTACTGTAGAATCTTTTATGCTAATTAGAGGACAGAGTATGATGTTAATTTAGAAATATGCAATAAGAAATAATCTGGCTTGATATAACAGTTTTTTTTGGATGTGAGTGATGTGACGAGGGCAGGAAGAGACACAGTGATTTTTAAAAAATGTTTCTTAAGGAATTTATGATGTGGTAAAATCCAGAAAGTTTTTATTTACATAACCCACTTAATCCTTCTGAGTAAATCAATTTAGAAGACCAGACTTTAGACTTGAGGATTGGTTGAGAATAGCTTTAGAGCAGCGAGTTTTCAACCATTTTGGTCTCAAGACCTCTTTATACTCTTAAACATTATTTGAGGACCATTAAGAGCTTTTGTTTATGTGGATTATATCTGTCTATGTTTACTGCATTATAAATGAAAACAGAAAATTTAAATTATAAGAAATTGTAATTGATGTAAAAATAACATTACAAGTTAACAGATCTTTTTAAAATGAAAAAATAACTATTTTCAAAAACATGAAAAGAATAACATTGTTTTACATATTTGCGGATTTCCTTACTGTCTAGCTTAATAGGAAACAGCTGGATTCTCAATCTACTTTTGTATTTTAGTCTGTTGTGATATTCTGTGCAATGTAGTTAGTCTCTTTACGGAGTAGTCTCCAGAAAACTCCACTGTACGCTGCTGAGAGAAGCATGACAAAGGCAAATAACAGTACTTTTATAAAAATAATTTTGATCTCAGAACTCCCTGTAAAGAATCCAGACCACACACACTTGGAAAACTGCTGTTTTAGAGCACAATGAAATTGGATCCTTACCCTTGATCTTATTAACTCTCTGAATTGGGCATTCTTATGGACTGTTTCTATCATGTTTTTGGAATCAACTGGAATCACAAAAGAAGCTCTACTTTGGACTCCTTGAGAGGCATTTTCATTCTCTAGACACTTTTTTTGTCTATTAAATTGAACATTCTCACTTTCTGTAATTAAATGATTTCTCCTCCAATATTTGAGTAAGGTTAGTGAGAGTAAATCTGTATTGATTACTGATAAATTTGTACCCATTTTACTATTTCTTTCACTTCTTAAGAGTTTTGGAGAGTGTTGGTGATGCCGAATGGTTTTCTATTGATTTTTTGCACACATAATGACGTATTTCAATCAAATTTTCAGACTGCTACTATGAAAAAGGTCATACAAATGAGCATGTATTCAAGTGCCTAGGAGCTAGCTCACTGTAAACCTTGCCTTCAAGTCATGATAAAAACAGAAATTGATTTTCTAGCATCAGATCAAATTCTATAATATTTATTTTGAATTTCTATATAAAGTAATCAGCAAATCTTAGATAAAACCCACATAATTCAAAAGTATTTGTTATTAGAGTGAAATAAGGAAAGTTTCTAGAGGCTCATAATGGAATTTAACCTTATTTTTAAAAAAAAATCCTCACCATATATACATGAGATGTATCTGTGACATTAGGAAGGACTAGATGGGCCGATAGGAAGATTGTGCAACAAAACTTTCATTTAACGGTAAGAAATGCTGAATTTGGTTCTTTCCTTTTTTTTCTTTTTTCTGTTTACTTTTTTTCCCAATATACTAACGTTATTTAAAATTTCATAGAAATCTTTCTTACAGTTCATCAGCACTCCATTTAGAAAGGAGAAGTTCAAATCATCCACTTGTTCTGCAGTTAAGAGATTTGTTACAAGTTTAGTTTAAAATATTTTGGTTGACCTAGATCTGCAGTCCCCAACTCCCAGGCCATGGACCAGTACAGGTCCACAGCTTGTTAGAAACCAGGCCCCACACAGCAGGAGGTGGGCAGGCAAGTGAACAAGTGAAGCGCCATTTGTATTTACAGCTGCTCCCTATCGCTCACATCACTGCATAAGGTGCACCTCCTGTCGGATCAGCAGCATCATTAGATTCTCATAGGAGTGTGAACCCTACTGTAAACTGCACATGAGGGATCTAGGTTGCACGCTGCTTATGAGAATCTAATGCCTGATGATCTGAGATGGAGCTGAGGTGGTGATGCTAGCAATGGGGAGCAGCTGCAAATACAGATTATCATTAGCAGAGAGGTTTGATTGCACAATAAATGTAATATGCTTGAATCATCCTGAACCCTGCCCCCATCCATGGAAAAATTATCTTCCATGAAACCTATCCCTGGTCCCAAAAAGATTGTATGCTTGCAAAGACCTCTGTGTACTGCATTTAAGAAGGTAAGCGAGGGTATAATAGAAACTCTTTTAATAATTTCTGATTAATTTGTGGCCTTCTTTCCTCTGCAAGATGACTGATTGATGGCCACGGCATGTTTAATACTAACTAGTGGCTAAATAGGCTTTAGTAGGCTTTTCTCTAGTTTGACCTTAACTTTCTTTTCCTACCAGTTGTTGTTTGTCAGCTTGTTACTCTAATTACATAATTTGATCAGATATTACCTAAAACAATGAAATATCAGTGCACAAGGAGAATTATTTCTGTGAAAACTTTGGAAAGACAAGAAAGGGAGGTTGCTAAAATAAAATCTTGTTACTGGATGTAAGGAGGACAACTAAAAGCCTGGAAAGGTTATATAGATCTAGAAGAGTTTGGCATTCATTGCTTTGTAAGCCTCTTCAAGTTTTCCCTTTACTTTTAAAGAAATCAATTAGAAATAGTAGAGCCTGTGTTGGTGTGTGGTTTATGTCAGGAATTCCTATAATGAATCCAGGCCTTTGTCTCACAGCAAAAGATTAGTGAACACATTTGAGTGTTTTAAGTTAAAATGCTTAAGGTACATAGGTGTGTCCTTTTTTTTTTTTTTCCTTTTTGTGATACTCTGAATTACCAACTTGATTAGAGAACTGATTCGAAGTTGAGTCACCAGATTATTATTTTTAGTGACTACACCTTGTATCTCAGACCTCTTTTTCTTGAACTCTTACTTGAAAGAAAGTTGTTAGTGGTAGGACATAGGACTGAAGGACTTTTTCAAACTTTAACATGGATTTGGTAGTAAAATTGGAATAATGCAGTGATTCCATAGTGAGTACCACTTGTAGCTTCCAGCAGCCTCATAAAATTTTGTATTCAAGCTGTTTCCTTTTAAGAAGACTGTAGTTACCTAGGATTTGACACCCTATTGTGCTCCTTTCCAGCCTTGTTTGCCTCTTTTTTTGAAAAACAAAATAAACAAAAAAACCAGAATAGCTTCCTCTTAAATTTCTTCTTCTAATGAATCAGCTGATACTTCTAAGGCAGACTATAGTCAGTATAATGGTTTCATGCAGCGGTGTCAAAATATTCCATTTTCTAGTGAATATTAAACTAAAATGTGGAATACTTCAACAATTGGAATATTAAAAAGAGAATATTTTCTATTTATATTCATTTTAATTATTATCTTGGGGAGCTGAAAATACCTTTTAAGAATGAGTGGCAACAGGATTGGCCTGCACTCAAATTGTAGGAGGCACAGTGCCCAGCGAGGGCTCCACAGCTATTTTGCTGGCTGCCTACTCTGGAGCAGCTGACTAACCAGCTGCAGAGCACATTGATCTGGTCGTGATTGCTTCCATCCTGGAGCAGAGCAAGTTAACACAAATCAAGAGCCACATTACAGAAGCTCCTGACCTCAGGATAACCTCTCCTTTCCTACCTTTGAAAGAAGGAAAGTTCACTTCCTAACTTCTAGCCGCAGAAATGGATGGGAACGTAGAGCCACATCTAAAGATTGCGACCTCTTGATTTTCTTTATGCCATATACAGGTAGGTTAACAATTAGGTCTTTCCAGTTTTCCTTTAGAATAAAAGGAACATTAGTCTTAACCTGTTCTTTGTTGAATAGAGAAATAATTCCTTCCCTCTACTCTCACTTTTTTCCTATTGAAATCTTCCTGAGCCATTCCTCTAGATGCAGTAGAGATGGAATAGACACAAGCTGTGTTTGTAAACTCACCCTTTTCCTAAAAAAAGCATACCCGAGTGTGACAGCACTCATCAGTGTTAGATAGCAGACCAGTGTTTCTTGTTGCACATTTTTAAACCGATGCTTTCTTTCGATAAATCTAGGCCTTCTATTCTCTGAATATCCCTGCCAGTCGCTATAAAGGTTTTATTGAGGTTTATTTTCTGGAGATTTCAAATTTGCTTTTGCTGTGACTCACATGACAGGATAGATAATTTTACATATAAAACACTATAAGTTACTGTATTGATAAGAGGGACTGAGAATTGTGAGCAGTTCCCAACTCAAGCTGTAATGTAAATACACCCTTCTCTCCCATTCATTGAGAGTGCCATTATTATAAAATAACTCTGAATCTGCTCTAATTCATTAATGACTCACATTTTATTTCAACTGTTAGTAACAAATTCAAATGCTCATAATGTGAGTACCAACTATTGAAAGAATTAACCACAGAGTTTAGAACTGCTATTTTACTTTGTAAGTTTTCCTTAGTACCAAAGGATCTACCACCTTACCAGAAGTCTCTGTGCCTGACTCTTGGAGGACATACTGAGCTCGAGTGAAATAGGAAGGAAGAGCAGAAATCATTAAAAATGTCATGAAACAAGGAAAGAAAGGAAATAAGGAGGTTAAAAAATATGTGCATGTGTTTTGTAAGTATTAAAATTTTGGGCCAGGCACAGTGGTTCACACCTGTAATCCCAGCACTTTGGGAGGCTAAGACAGGAGGATTGCTTGTGGCCAGGAGTTTGAGACCAGCCTGGGCAACATAGCAAGACCTTGTCTCTACAAAAAATTTAAAAAATTAGCCAGTGAAGTGGTGTACACCTGTAGTCCCAGCTACTCAGAAGCCTGAGGCAGGAGGATTGCTTGAAGCCCAGGAGTTTGAGGCTATCATGAGCTATGATCTCACCACTGCATTCCAACCTGGGCAACAGAGCAAGACCATGTTTCTTTAAAAAAAAAAAAAAAAAATTGTTGACTTGTGTAGTTAATATCTTTCTATTTAGAAAAAAGAAAAGGACCCAGATGTTTAACTAAAGTCACATGTGTGTTTGAGCTGTGTCCCTTTCTGTTGATTACATTGAGCCATCTATAATCTTGGCTAAATCCTCATAAGACCACTAGTACATATTTGTCACTTCTGTTTGTCCAGAGTTATGGGTACATTATATCCCTGGTTGAAAATCTGACCAATTTATATAAGGATCAAAGTGTGGAACTTAAGGCAAATACTTTAAGCAAGCATGAGTTACTGTTAACTGATTTTTTTTTTTTTAAATTGAGACAGTGCAATTTAAATAGCAGTTTATAATTTCAGTTATTTTTCAGAGATGATTTTTATTGATGTCTATTTTTCCTAGATATTGTGATACACTAGATAAAATAATATATCAGATATATGATAGGAGCTACGATTTATTATACCTAGAACTAAGGGAGCTTTTCAGTGCATATTTATTTTACTTTCCCTTAATTGAGGGACTGGGTCATGTTGCTTATAAAAGAAATGACTAAAATGGCTTGCCGTGTAGGAAGGGTAACATCTGTGTTCATACAGTAAATGGATGTGGCCTCGTTCTCTATTGGAATGTCTAACATTTGCCAGTACTGTTCTCAAAAAGAGTTTATTAACAATTTTAAATCACTTGATTTCATTTAAAAATACACTGGCCAGTCTAGGAAGGCTGGATAGCAATGGAAGGTATTTGCTAGAGGCTCTTTGGCCTTCCTTGTGTCTGAAATCTCTGCTCAGAAGTGTTAAAATGTAACCCAGGAGTAGCTGAAAATTTTTCCTAACCACTTGTGGAATTGAGTATGGAATTTGTCTTTATTATTCTGCCAAAGGAAAAATGTTTACAGGTCTGCTGAAGGAGGAAGGAGGAATGCTTACAGGTCTTCTGCAGAGATACCATTTATAGTATTATCTGCTTTATATAAACCTAGTTTTAAAAATACGTAAGAGAAAAATCAGATAAGATGAACTCATTATGAAATAATTTGTCAAGCACATTTTGGTAGGATAGTAAGTGAAATTTGTTGATTTTTGTATAATTTGATGTTGCTAAAATTGCTTTAAGGTGTGGTTTTTCTTTTGAAAAATATTATCAAGAACGCTCTGAGTTTATTCAAGAATATTGCCTAATTTCACATAAATCGAAAGGCAGTTTCTGTTTCACTAATAATCTGCACATCAACCAATTTATTTGTGTGAGGTTAAAGAAAAACACATAGGGTTTGCATTTTGGCTTTATAAGGATTTACTTAGTAGTTTATTTTTTACTTAGCATCTTGAGGTCTGCACACTTAGTAGTTTAATGACTCTGGGGTGAGTCATTTAAGTTTTGAGCTATTATTTTCTCCTTTGTATAATAAGAATGGTAAATCTTTTTTACCTCACAGTATTGTTTTAGGAGTCACATAAAATCATGGGTGTAAAGACTCTTTGTAAACTCCATAGGGCTAGGTACATAGTGGTGGTGTTCATGTTATTTTAACAGTAAATTGGTGAATGAATTATCCATGTTGTGGCATACGTTATTTTAATGATTGGCATTGGTATATAATATGCATAACCAAATAGGTCATCTTTGAGGGAAAAAAGCAATTTTACTTTTATTTAACATTAAATGTTGTATGAGGACAATTTTAAAACTCCTTAATTTTTATAGATAAATGTATAGCAAATATAAATAGAATATATAGACATTCAGAAGTGAATAGATTGGCAAAATATTTGTGATACATAAATAGACAAAGATTTAATGTCTGAAAAAGATTTCCTGGTAACTAAATAATGCTTTTGCAAGTTCAGCACCTTTTATACCTTGTTCCTACTTCCTATTTGTGAAGACCTCATAATCCTTGAACATACTTTGTAGCTTTTCCATGGTGCTTGATGAGACTGAAGGGTAGGACCAAATTCCCAGCTCTCTTCTTTAAAAGGAGGAGTAATTTACTAATCATATTTTTTAAGGCAGTTTTTGAAGTTCATTTGTGAAACATAGAAGAAAATATTTTCATTTCCTGTTTTTGGGAACCAGAGTAGAAGACCAAGCAAACTGAAGTGATTTCCTGTAATACCTGCTGTCTTTCTTGACAGTGCTCACCTAGAGGGTTTTTGTAAGGAAGAAATGTTTAAAGCACAGAGAAAAAACAAGGTGGAAAGAAACAGAACAGCATAAAAAACAACACAGCCAGATGATTTAACATGCATAATTGGAGTCGTTGATGAAATGGGTAGGGGAAAGCACATGAAAAGATGATCAGCATCAGTCACCAGGAAGATGCAATTAGAATTGCAGTGATATGCCAGCATCTGAATGACTAAAATTAAAAAGGGTAAGTAATGCCAATGTTTATGAGGATGTGGAGCAACTAGAATGCATACATTACTGGTGGGAATATAAAATGGTGCAGCTACTTTGGAAAACTGGACATTCCTTAGAAAGTTAAACCTGCATCTGCCGTATGACCCAGCAGTTTTACTCAGGTATTTACCCAACAGAAATGAAGACATATGTCTGTAAAAAGATTATACGAGAATGTTCATGGCAAATTTAACTGCAGTGTTAAAGAACTATAAAAAACCCAAATGTTCATTAATAAGCAAATGAAAAAAATGGCGGCATATCCCTACAGTGGAGTACTCTTAAGCAATAAAAAGAAACAAACCGCTGATACACAGAACAACATTTTTTTTTTTTTTTTTTTCAAGAGACAGGATCTCAGTCTATTGCCCAGGCCAAGATGCAGTGGCCATAGCTCACTGTAACCTCGAACTCTTGGGCTCAAGCGATTCTCCCACCTCTAGCTCCTGAGTAGCTGGGATTATAGACATGTACCACCATGTCTGGCTAATTTTTAAATTTTTTTAAATAGAGGCAGGGTCTCTCTATGTTGCCTAGGCTGATCTCAAACTCCTGCCCTCAAGCGATCCTCGCACCTCAGTCTCCCAAAGTGCTAGAATTACAGATATCAGGCACTATACCTGGCCCCAATATGGGTTAATCTCAGAATCCTTATGCTGAGTAAAAAAGTTACACATACAAGAGTATATATTATGTGATTCAGTTTATAGGAAATTCTAAGGAAGTTACTAATGGGGCTGCTTGGTCATCTTCTGGCACTGTGAACTCTAGCATCTTGAGATGTACAAAGTTCAAAAAGTAGTGCTTATTGGCCGGGCACGGAGGCTCACGCCTGTAATCCTAGCAATCTGGGAGGCCAAGGCGGGCAGATTGTTTGAGCTCAGGAGTTCAAGACCAGCCTGAGCAAGAGTGAGACCCCGTCTCTGCTAAAAATAGAAAGAAATTAATCAGACAACTAAAAAGATATAGAAAAAATTAGCCGGGCATGGTGGCGCATGCCTATAGTCCCAGCTACTCGGGAGGCTGAGGCAAAAGGATTGCTTGAGCCCAGGAGTTTGAGGTTGCTCTGAGCTAGGATGACGCCACGGCACTCTAGCCCGGGCAACACAGTGAGACTCTGTCTCAAAAAAAAAAAAAAAGATAGTGCTTATTTAAGTCACAATCTCTTTCTTGAATGAATAGCACTTCATAGAACCCAAGAATTCTGTGGAACCCCAGTTGAAAAACCCTATAGTGGGAGTCCTAATTATAATAATGCTAATCGATGATATTATATTTACTTTCAAAACTAGAAGTGGTAGGAAATTTGATTAGATATATAGAGTATATATCTAGGAGTAATTTCTATAATTGTCCTTGTCCCCTCAAATGTTTTTTTGAAGGTGAAACAGCTCATGAATTATTAATAATAAGAGTGTGAGATCTTTCTTTTTTTATTCAGCGCACTTTGGGTGCTGAGAAGACACATCTAGAACATATTGTCTGTGGAGCGGAAATCATTTTAGTCAGTATCCAACCCTCCACTCCCGTAACTCCACTCAGCAGTAGATAAGAGGTGAAATGTATTCCTCCAAGACCAAAACTGCTTTTATATTTGTTATCTTCTCATTAATATTGACATTGCTGTGGGCTACATTTGGGCTGCTTGCTTTCTGAAATAAAAAAGTTGTATGTGACTAGAGCAAGGGTATGCAAGCCAAAGCCCTGGAGGTAAGAATTGCTTTACATTTTTAAAGGTAGTTTAAAAATATTTGACAGAGACTGTATGTGGCCCACAAAGCCTAAAATATTTACTGTTGGGTCATTTACATAAAGAGTTTGCTGACAGCTGAACTCGAGAATCCTCTAATATATATATATATATATATATTTTTTTTTTTTTTTTTTTTTTTGAGACAAAGTCTCACTTTGTTGCCCTGGCTAGAGTGAGTGCCGTGGGGTCAGCCTAGCTCACAGCAACCTCGCACTCCTGGGCTCAAGCGATCCTACTGCCTCAGCCTCCCAAGTAGCTGGGACTACAGGCATGTGCCACCATGCCCGGCTAATTTTTTCTATATATTTCTAGCTGTCCAATTAAATGTGTTCACATTTCATGCAATGTTTGTCTTTGAATGCTGAAACATTGTGAAATTATGAAAATCATTTAGATAAATTCTGATTCTTTTTGAGACGGTGGTAGGAATTGCTGCCCACTTGAAATTAGGTATGGCCTTGGTACTTGATATAGCCAGTGAAATCTGAGCAAAAGTAATATGTGGTACTCCCAGATGGAAGCTTTAAGAGTTAGTATGTACAGTACTTTGCCACTCTTTATTTCTTTGCCATAGTGGCAGCTCCTTCAGCCTAGATTCTTGAAGACTTGGAGCAGAGCCCCCAGTAACTCTCAATGGACATACAGCATGAAAGAGAATAAAATCTTGGTTATTTTAAGCCACCAAGATTTGTTGATATTTGTTACTGTAGCATAACCTAGTCAAACCTGAGTGATACAGTTAATATTAATTAATAATGTCTTTATAGGAACATTTATTGAATAAG
>CAUYSK010100033.1:0-26141 GCA_963575035.1 Avahi laniger
ATTTAATAGATGTTATTCTTATATATGCACTTATGTGTTGATCCGTTAATACCAATTTGATGTTGAGTACATGTGGTGCTTGTTTTTCCATTCTTGGGATACTTCGCTTAGTAGAATGTGTTCCAGCCCTTTCCAGGAGTATATAAGAGGTACAAGCAATGTTTTTATGTTTTTTTTTCACATGGTGAACTATCCTTGGGACACATTAGAAGATTGTTTCATGCAATTTCCCAGACTTTTAGACTAAGGTAATAGGCTTATTTGTGCATGCTGTCTAAATTATTCGTTAGAACTCTTAGCATATTCAGTTTTATTAAAAAAATTCTTAGTCTGATTATTCCAGTATCCCTGACATGTCGGGTACTGATGCCTAGTCTGACTATTCCTTTTTTTTTTTTTTTTTTGGGCTTTTGGTTTGCCTTATAATAATCTTATTTAAATATTAATGTGGTGGTAAAGTGTGTGTGTGTGTGTGTGTGTGTGTGTGAGGGAGGGGAAGGTTTTTACAGTCCTATGATTAGGATTCATTCTTTTAGTGAGCCTATACCTCTGGGCTCTGAACTTCACAAGTGTTTCTCAGTGTTTTTTCTCCTCCCTTAGGTGGAAAAGGATAACTAGAGTGGGCTGGAGTTGGGTTTTCCCCTTTTCCCACATGGAAGGCTAGAGCTGATTGGAATTGGGTATTTCCCTTCCCAAGGTCAGTTAGGCTCTGATAATACACCAGCAGGTTCGGTTCAGCAGATTAACTAGTTTCTCCTGAGGGCAAGCTTATTAGGAGGAACGTAATGCTATGGTACATTTCAAAATGATTGCTTTTCTCCTCCCCTTTCCTGAAGCACAGGAAATTATTCCCAAATGTTTACTGTGGGAACCTGCTCGATCTTCTGAAGGTACAACTCACAATATGGTGTCCTTCCTGCATGACTTGGTCCTCTGGAGTTTTTGACTCTCATAATTGTCTGCATTAAGCCACTAGCAAATCATCAGTTGCATCTGAGATTTTCTTAACCAAACACTGGTCCCCATGGTGGTTTCTGCTCATGAGTTCTGCTCTCATAAGTCATGTCTCTGTATTTGTTTGTCTATATGTTCAATATTGGGGCAGCAGTTTGCCCTGTGTTCTCCTTTCTCTTATGAATTCAAGAAAGGTTGATTTTAAGTCTTTTCAATTTTTTTATTTGTCAGAATGGAGTAGTGACTTACAAACTTATTATATATGGAAGTGGAAACTGGAAATCTATGACAATGATTTTATAACAGAAAGGTAATGCTTCTTCTACTGTGGTTTTGTAAGGATTTGTTTCTTTTGAAATTTAACTCCACATGTGGACTTGCTCAATGTTTGTAGTACTACTACAGATGTTTGATGTACAAACTAGGAATTCTGATAATTTTTCTTTTGTATAATTTCTGCCTAAAAAGGTAAGATAGAAGAAAAGCATTCTACAGGCATAAACACATACATTGCATTATTGAATATATTCATCCCTACTAGGAGAACTTGACTAGGAATCGATTAGAATTAAATTTTTAAATTTTGCTCATGAAATTATGAGAAGCATTTCCATTGCTCACTTTTCAGTCTATTCACTATAAAATTTGTTTCTCTTTCACTGTGCACATACATCTATTATAATGTTCAGTGGATGCATTTCATCATAATAAGTTGCCAGTGCCTGTGTCTCCATGTCTTGATGTTTAGGGAAGTTGGTATATTGAATGCCATCTCTACCAGATACCTACTAATAATTTAATTATATATAAAAGTCACTCCAATTCACATAAAGACATTCATCTACACCTTAAATAAATTTAAATAAATAAATAAATAAATTCAAAATTCCTTTCTTGGATCCCCAAAATTCTCAAGACCACTCTGGCAACATATGATAATTTATAATATACAGGAATTTTACTTGATTGCAGTTAAAAAATTATTCTTGCAAAATTTTTTAAAATATAGGATCACATGAGTACATTGCTAGAATTTCTCCCAGGGTACAGGAAGGGGGCCATGAAAATGAGAAGCCCTGAAAATTAAGCTCCATTAGCTTCACATTAATCTACCTCTGGACTTCTATTCTTAATCATACATTCTCATGACTACTAAAAACAGCTTCTCAGTAATAAAAATAATACATGATATATTTCAGTGGCTGTCATAGTGCTTAATTACAGGCTGAAATCCGGGTTATTTTTCATGAGGAAATAATTGCTACAATTATCTTTAGAACTGATATGCATTTAAATGAAGTATTTTTAAAGAAATGTTCTAATTGTCTCAATTTTGTAAAATTTCCAAATCTCATTCTTCTTATGAAAATAATAGTTTTTGTAATACAGAAGCTCTTAAGAGAAATTGTTTTAGTGTTGAATAATTATTGGAATGTCAAAGATGATGTTTGTACTTTACATTTTCCACTTATAAATAATGTTTCCTTTTCTTTAAGAAACAAAATTATTGTGAAATATAAAACTATCCTAAAAGTCTAAATAAAATAAACATAAATGTTATTAAAAATTAAAATATACTCACTTTTGTTTTTATAAAGACAGTTTTAGTTTACATAAATTAACCAAGTCTCAGCTGGTTGTAATGGATAACTAATGTTTAAAAACAGAAGTGATTTTGCTAGAAAATATAGTCTTTGACAATTTCTACACACCAAAGCCTATTTATCTATTACCACTTCAATGCCCTCACTTTCATAAATAAGTAATAATAAATAATAAACAAGTAACAGAAGGGCTTTTGATAGCACTAACACGTAAATAGACTTTTAGAATTGGCACCTTTTTGTTGTAGCAAACTGAAATAAATCCTTAGTGACTTGGAAAATATTTCTACTTGAGCATTCAGTGAAATTTTCTCTCCTGATAAGATTTAAGGTTGGGCTTAGTTGTTTATCTATTTCTATTGCATAGTGAATATGGAGAGCTATTTTCAGAAATTAGATTCGCATTCTCCAAAAAGAAACATTTCATACAAACACAGGAAACCTTGCAAAGGAATCTTGTGGGCTCTTACCTAGTCAAATGAAATAATAAATAAAATACGTGTATTAAACTGAAAAACTCACTTATGTTTTTCTTTTACTCTCTGTGACTTTCTCATTGTGATTTATAGTTTTAAAATATGTCAGAAAACGAAACATAATATAAGGATAATTCTTTTTCAAATCTGACAGCAGTGTCAAGATTCTCTTCTTAGTGATATCAGGGCGTGATTTTTCTAACATAAGGAATTTCTAATATAATTCCAAAGCATGCATTTGCATCTAAACAATGTATGAATCTAAAATAGTACACTTTCTTGGGAATACAGAAGGGACATTAAAATTGATTTTTATGGAAATAGACATAATTTATAGAAAACCTATAAGAGATGTATAGTATCCAAGAATTATCATTAATAATTTAACCATGTGGAGTATTTTGTTTTTTTATTCCAATACATTTAGGAGTACAAGTGGTACAAGTGGTTACATAGATGAATTGTATAGTGGTGAATACTGGGCATTGAGTGTACCTATCACCTGAATAGTGCACATTGTACCCAATAGGTAATTTTTTATCCCTCACTCCCCTTCACTTTTCTCTCTTTTGACTCTCTAGTGTCCATTGTAACTCTCTACATGGCCCTACCTGTGATATTAATAGCTCAGTTCCCACTAATAAGTGATTATATGCAATATTTGGTTTTCCATTCCTGAGTTAATTTACTTAGGATAATGACCTTCAGTTCTGTCCAAGTTACTACAAAAGACATAATTTCATTTTTTTTCTTTATGACTGAGTGGTATATAAACACCACATTTTCAGTATCCACTCATCAGATTGTGGGCACTTAAGTTGATACTGTAACTTTTCAATTGTGAATTATGCTATGATAAACATACAGGTGCAGCTGTATGTTTTATATAATAACTTCTTTTCCTCTGAGTAGATACTCAGTAATGGGGTTGCCGTATCGAATGTCAAGTCTACTATTAATTTTTAGAGAAATCTCTATACTGTTTTCCATAGAAGTTACACTAGCTTACATTCCCACTAACAGTGTACAAATGTACCCTTTTCACTCCCTTAATGCCAATACCCATTGGTTTTCGCCTTTTTAATAGTGGCTATTTTGACAGGGGTAAGGTGGTATCTCACAGTGGTTTTTTTTTTATTATTTCAGCATAATATGGGGGTACGGATGTTTAGGTTATGTGTGTTGCCCTTGCCCCCACCTCAGTCCAAGTTTCAAATATGTCCATCCTTCGTGTCTTGCGCATTGCACTCTTTGTGTATCCATATACCCGTCCCCTCCTCCCTCCTCCCCCTCCCCCCTGCTCAACATCCAATAGATGTTATTCTTATATGTGCACTTATGTGTTGATCAATTAATACCAATTTCATGTTGAGTACATGTGGTGCTTGTTTTTCCATTCTTGGGATACCTTGCTTAGTAGAAGGTGTTCCAGTCCTTTCCAGGAGTATATAAGAGGTGCTATATCACCATTGTTTCTTAAAGCTGAATAGTACTCTATGGTATACATATACCACAGTTTATTAATCCACTCATGTATTGACGGACACTTGAGTTGTTTCCACATCTTTGCAATTGTGATTTGTGCTGCTATGAACATTCGAGTGCAGGTGTCTTTTTCATAGACCGATTTTTGCTCTTTTGGGTAAATGCCTAGTAACGGGATTGCTGGGTCAAATGGTAGTTCTACTTGTATCTCATTGAGGTATCTCTTGCTCTGGAATGATTTTTCAGAAAGACAGTCCAGTTACTATATGGCTACTGCTGCTGTCATCTGTTGAGCACACCAGAGGCGCCAGGCACTGAGCTCAGACATCCTCCCGGGATGCACTTAGATGTCAGGGCATCTTGACCAGAGGGACTATTTGCCTCTTTATTGATAAAGAACTGGAAGTTCCCAGCTGGGAAGTGGCAGAGTCAGGATTGGAAGCTGGGCTGTCTGGTATCTGCTGCACTCCACTGCCTTGGGTGCACCTGGAAGTCACTCCAGGGTCCTTACCTTTGGGCCCTAGAAGCTCAGCAGGTTTTTGTGACCCCCGATGGCTCCCAATCTTCCCCTGCTCATGGCTTCCCAGCCATTTTGGTTCCTTGCACTCTTCAGGTTTCTTTCTCTCTCAGGACTGGCACAGCATTCACCCGGAATGCTCCTCCCTTCTCTCTTTGCCAGGTGAATGCCTGTTTGATCCTTTGGATCAGACCGTAAGTGTCACCATCTCAGACAGGCCTTCTGCAACCTCTGATTAAAAATGAGGCGGCTTCTCTCTGCGGCAGCGTTTACGGCAGCACGTGACCGCAGAGCTGCGTGCTGATTTGTTGAATGTCCAGGCTTCACGGTGATCCCATGACGCCTCATGGGGGAGCGCGTCTACTGGACCCACCTTGTTAGCACTGAGTCCAGG
Organism: Avahi laniger; assembly: GCA_963575035.1. Lineage (NCBI taxonomy): Eukaryota > Metazoa > Chordata > Mammalia > Primates > Indriidae > Avahi > Avahi laniger. Next base: position 5,431 of record CAUYSK010100033.1, read on the forward strand.
GTCTGGCCCGAAGAAAGTGCTCGACAAACGTCTGAAGAATGAATAAACAGGTACATTTTGTCTCTTACTCCTCTCAGCAGCCCTGGAAAGTAGTTATCGCTATGAGCGCCCCCCCGCCCCCGCCTTAATAAAGGAAACCCGGACTCAGAAACATCACCTAGGTTGTTCCAAGGTGTCCAAAACAATACATTCAAGGTCCTGATGCTGTTTCTAGTACCTTTATTAATGTACTATGAACATTCCCTTATGTTTATTTTTGTGTGTGTGTTTACATTTATTTTGGTATAGGTGCCCAAATTCAAAAGCTACATAAGGGGATAGAGCAAAAACTCCCTGTTCCACTTTTGTTCCCCAGCCGCCTGGGTCTTTTTCTGAAAACAACCAATGGTGCCAATTTTTTATATATCCTTTTAGAAGTCATCTGTGCATACCCAAGAAAACATATATTCACTCTCCTTCTCTTCATATCTGACCCAAATGACAGCGTAACGTGCGTGCTGCTCTTACTCGTTCACTTGGCTGTCTGTGTTGTAGAGGTCCGTATCCCACACATCCCTTCCGTGGCCCTACAGATAGAGCTTTTTTATTTTATTCTTGTGGCCACAGAGTATTACATTCTATGCATATTCCACAATTTATGAAATCATTCCCCAGTGACAGACGTTTGGGTTACTTCCAAATTTTTTGCCGTTACAAACCATGAGTAGCTTTGTACATATGTCAATTCACACAGAGGAAAGTACATCTGAAAGATAAAATTCTAGAAGTGGAACTGCTGGGATTAAGGGACATTTAAAAAAAAATCTGTCTTATTATAAATCATGTTTTAGAACCTGGTACTCACACACCATGTCTAAGATTCATAGTGACCAAGAAAGCCGAACTGTGGTAATGCCAGCGCAGTGTCTAGAGAGAAGCTAGTGGTGGAGAGTCCCTTCCTAGGGTATCTGAGAATCAGCCAAATGCATTTTTCCCCCAGTAACTTTTCCTCCATTTGTCCTTTTCAGTCTTCACACTTCTGTGGATTATGTCTTTGCAAGGCAGACAGCATGATATGGTATAATCTGCCTGGGCTCCAAAAGCAAACACATCTCACATCATGTACCAGTTCTGCAAATTGATAAGTGGTGTGAACAAGGAAAAGTTACTTAACCTTTCTGAGCCTTAGTATCTTCCCCCGTAAAATGAAGCTGATAATTCCACTCAACTTGTAGGGCAATCGTGAAGATTAAATAAACCAATCTGTGGATCATAGTAAGCTTACAATGTATATTAGCTCTTATTAACTTTGAGGCCATGGAACCCAAAATGGCAAATGTTGACTGGATGCAGAAGGATAAAAGCTGTGGTCTGGGAGTGGGTCTGGAGGGAGGAGGAGATCTGGCACGGCAACCAGGGTCCAGCAGACTAGGGGTCAGTTAAAGGCCACAGGATTCCAGGGCAGGGGGTGAGAAGGTGACGCAATAACTCCAGAGATAACCTTTGTCTGTTTCCCAGTGTAGCCAGGGCCGGCTGGGTTAATAGTTAAGTGAGTGGCACCTGCAATGGCGTGGGAGGCCTTCCTGTGCTCTTGGACTCAAAGTAGCCGATGACAAACACCCTGTCGGAGAGAAGCTTCTCAGGTTGTCTCTGCTGGGAGGGTTGTGTTGAGTGTGGTCAGGAGCTCCTCTTCTGCTGTGGAGAAGCTCTTTGGCACCCACCAGGAACCCCATCTTTGCCACTGTCGCTGCTGTTGTTGCCACCACCACGCTCCTCCGTAGCAGCGGCGGGTGTATGACGTGCCAGATGCTATGCTAAGAAATTGACATGCATCTTCTCTTCCCAACAACGCTGTGAGAGAGGTAGTATCTCACAGATGAGAAAATGGAGGCTCAAAGAATTTAATTGTTAAGGCCACACAAATAGTAAGTGTTAGAACTGGGATTTGAACCAGGGCTCTGTGTAACTCCAAATCCGTATCTTCGCCCACTACACCATGATGGATGTTACCATCAGCACTATCACTGCCGCCCTCTCCATCGTCCTCACCGCTGTCCCTGCCATCACCGCTGCCACCACCATCACTAGCTGCTCTGTCGTCACTATTATCATGATCATCCTTTTCATCAATTTCACAAAAACCAAATTCACATACTGCATGTCATGTCCTAACATTCACAATATGATATATATGGTTCCGTCATCTCCATTTTGTAGATGGATTCAATGAGTGACTACATACAAGTGCTTAGAGCAGTAACTGGCACTTACTAAGCTCTCAATGAGTCTTTGTAATTGTTATTAATGACCCAGCACTACCCAGTTCTACCTGTACAGTCACTGGGGCCCTAAGCCAGGTCAGAGCTCCTCTCTGAGGATCCAAGGCAAGGAGAAATGTGATCCCTGAATGTCTCCTTGTTGCCCTCTGTAATGTGACCCCTGTGGCGTCTGGCTCCTGGGCTGCTGATGAAGGGCACAGGACTTGGTCCCAATGACACTGTACCCCTGGGATTAATGTGTGGGGTGAGCAACCTACTGCCTGCGTAAGAAGCCTTTGCACAGGGCCCTAAGATGAGGCTGTGAAGGTGGAACCCCATAAAGCCCAGCTCCTAGCTGCTTCTTGGCAGGTTTTCTCTTAGCCAGCTCACTTTTGGGCTATTGCTGTTGTCCCTGCGGTGCCCAGTTCTCCTTCCTGGAGTACATGGCTTCACCCACCTGGGGCTCCTCTTCTCTCCTCTCCTTAGTTCCTTTCTCCAAGGCCATTCTCCTCCCCTTTGCATCATTTACTTTACTAACCTCATCCCTAGGAGTTTTTCTTTTTACAAATGAGACCCTAGGCTTGTATTTCAGTGACACTTTGGCCTCGCTTGTTCAAAGTCCAGATCTTTCAGAACTTGCTAGATACCTGACTGGAAAAGCCAGCAAAGTTTGTTCTGGAGTACTATGACGATAACTTTCCCAATATCACACTCTGTGAAAGAGGTATGTATTGGAGGGTGGGGTGCCAGGAAAGCCCCGGGTCTGGCTGGACTTAGAGTCCCTCCGTTAACACTCGCCCCTTTATAGGGGTGTCCCCCGCCCCGGAATTCATGGTCGCTGCCTGTTTGCTCAGATAGGCGGAGAGCCTCACTGCCAAAGCCAGCAACTCTTCTGATACAAAGTCAAGTGGAGATAGGCCTGAGCTCCCAACTCTGAGTTTCTCAGATTCCCAAAGAAGTCATTGTAAAGACACACACAAAAGGTAGACTTGAAAAGCAAGGTGTTTGTGTGTGAGTGTGGGGTAGGAGGGGGGCACGTGCTCATTACCTGGCTGCATGCTACTGTGGACGTGTGTGTGCATTACCCCGAGTGACCACGTGTAGGGGATGTTTTGAGTAGGCCAAGCTCTACGGCCCGGTGGGCCTGCAGTCTAGTCTCACTCCACTTCCCTCTCATCCTCATTATTATCTGTGTTGGAGACAGAATAAGGGCGATTAAAAGGATGGGCTCAGAAGTCAGTGTGCCTGGGTTCAAATCCCATCTGTATTATGATCAATGAAATCTTAGCACAATGTTTGCTGTCTCTGAGCCTCAGTTTCCTCACCGATTTATATGGCTGTGGTAAGGATCCAATCAAATAAACGCTTATCAGGTGCTTAGTGTATACAGTGTAAACATGAGTGAATCTTAGCTGCTGGTTTCTAAGTGCATCTTGTTAGGCCACGAATTGTTCTCAGTCCCTCTCTTTCTTCTGTAACTGTGCCTGAGGAGGGAGGCTGAGAGGGCTCTGACCTGCTAACTTTACCTTGCTACTCCACTGGTCTAACCCCAAGACATCTCAATCTGCCCTCCAGAGACCCGTAAGCAGAGGACAAAATCCTTGGTGCTATTTGCCAAGCCTCCTAGTCAAGATGTCAGCCACGGCTCTGCTGCTCCCCTCCACCTTCTTGGCTTCAGAATTTCTGATCTAATAACTGGGCCCAGTGACCTCAAATTTTGCTGTGAGAGTGGGTTTTTCAGGCTTTTCCCAGCTGAGCCCTTACTGAAGATGTTCTCGGGCCAGGAAAGTTCTTTCTTCTCTTCTCTAATGCAAGGCAGATACAATTTACCTAAAGGATGTGAGATAGAGACTTGGTAGTTGGGTTTCCCGGTTCTATTCTGTATTCAATAGCTACGGAGGACACTGGCCACCCCATGAGGGTCTCAGTTTAAAGTATAGTGCCTGATGCTCCTGTCTGTGGAGTTGTGGGGTCTGCGCTGGGTCTGTGGAACCTGCGTGAGCTCTCTGGGAGAGGAGTTAGCACGTGGTTGCTGGTGTGGGTGGCAGGATTCTCCTCTTCCTCACTGAAAGCTCCAAGGAAGAAAGAGAACACTGGAAGACACTGAGAGACTCCTTACTCCCTTGACACAAGGGGTGGATAGAGCACAGGGAAGGCTCAGAGGCCTCTCTCCAAGAGGGACATTTCCTGGGTCTACCCACCGTAGCAGTGGGCTCATGACTATAGTTGTTGGTTGGCTCTACCTAGCGTTGGTGGCCCTGTAACTCTTGCTGTCCTTCCCTACCTCATCCCGTGAGAGGCAGCATAGCGTAGTGAGATGACACAGGTTTGGATCTGAGTGACCTGGGTTTGAATCCTGGCCCTACCTCTTATTATCTGTATGACATTGGGCAAGTTACTTAAACTCTCTGAGTCTCAGTTTTCTCATATGCAAAATGGGGATAATAATACTCACTTTGTAAATTGTGGGAAGATTGAAGTGAAATGACATGTGAATGGTTTAGACACATGACAGTCAATAAATGAAAGTGGTTATTAAGATACCTGATGAGAGACACTTTTAACCTGTGACAAGAAAAAGAAAATAAACTGAGTGGTTGAGAATGATAAAAGTCACAATATGAAATAAACTAAAAGCAGTTTGCCAAATTGTGCATTTGTAGTTACACTATGATGTGGGTCTGGAGTTAAGTATTAATTCTCTTCTTTCCTGAACATTGATGAGACTCAGAGACAGGAGACGTCCTGGTTCTCCTTCCTAATCTCCTTGGCTGTCTTTGAGCTGGTTCTGGGGCATCCACGGATCCATTTCCACATGTTACATCTGTCCCTGCTGATTCATGCCAGAACGGTTTCTTTCTTGCATCAGAGCTAATAAAAGAGTTACAGAGAATTCTTGGCCTCTCTGTCTCTAAATTCCAAACTTCAAAGAACAAGGTCTTCCCCAACATCACGTCTATAGCAACAGTAATCTATGTTCCTATGAGCAACTGTGCAGATCCAAGCACATGCAGGCTGCACAAGTCACCTCAGTTCTTCCAAGTTCCTGCTCCGGTGCTCGGTGGATGCTGCTGGAGCTCTTTTTTCTTTTTTACAAAAACATTTTAATATTGAAACATTAATAATTATAGATGCATAGGAAGTTGTAGAGATAGTACAGAGAGGACCCATGTTTCCCCCAATAAGTACGTCTTACCTACCTATGGTACAACACTGAAACCAGGAAACTGACATAGATACAATATGTGTGCATTGTTCCATGTGATTTATCTCGTGTGCAGATTTGTGTAATCACCACCGCAATCAAGATATTGAACTATTCCATCACCACACTGATCGCCCTCTTGCAACCACTCAATAGTCACATCTACCCCCTCCGCCCCCACCATTCCTAACCCTTGGCAACCACTAGTCTGCTTTCCAAACTGGGGTACTTTGGGAGTCGACCGCAGTTATTATGCTGGGGCAACAGGTTTAAGCTGGGATGTTTGGTCTTCTAATTTAGTGTTTTATTTCTGAGCTTCCTTTGTCCTGCTGTGTAGTATGTGCCCCCAGCGTCCAATCATTCTATACTCCCTCCTGCTTGCACTAGGTGGAACAGCTTCTGCCCCCATGGAGCTATGTGGAATGCAGGTTTAAGGACAATTCCTAGTTTTGCGTCTACCCCAACCCACTGCACTCTGCCCTCCACTCCCTTCGCACCAGGAAATTACAGTCACCCAAGTCACCACTGACTCTTCATTGTTTGTCCTGCCCTTGAAAGGTTGGAGCTTTCCAGAATCTTGGTACAAGCTTTCCTCTCACCCTGCACACTCTGCTGGGTCATCTCATCCACCTATGACTTTAATGATTAGAGTGCTGATATCCATGTTGGTTAACTTCTCAGATTATTATTCCCCACCCCCTCCCCCGACCCCTGAGACCTGCCTGACCTTCTATCATGGGGCTTAACATTCCAAATTTCACAGAGGCATTTCTATCCTCTATACATTTTGAAACCTAGTTTAAAATTGTTTTTCCCCCTTTTCTCCTTTAGCTGATCTCCCCTGCCTTATTCCAAATGAAGCATGGATCTAGTCTATATTTTCTAAATGTAAGAAGGTTAGTGCACCAGTAATCATCTGTTGAATAATCCTACTGACTTGTTTTAACTTCTTAGCATCATCAGAAAATACTTACTCTTTGATTTGCCTTTTGCATTTTAATTGATGCTATACACAAACAGGTGCCCTGTGTTTTTTTCCTGGAGAAGATGTTCCTTATCACTGTCAAGGTGACTGCTTCCTACTTATCCTTTTCCTGCTTGTTCTTCTTCTCAGTTTCCTTTCTTCGCATATTCTTTTTTTTATTGGCTGGTATTTTGCTGTGGATTTCCAAGAGGGGTGGCCTGAGACAGCAAGTGGCCATGATAAATATACCAATTTAGGCACTACGTGATCTGGATCCTTCTGTCCCTTAAGGCCCAGCTCAGGAGCCATGTTCTTTGTGAAACCCTTTCTGGTTTCCCAGTCAGAAATTCTTTTTGGTTCTTCCAGCATTCTTACACACTTCTTTGTAGCTCTGATTTCATCTTGCCTTGTATCATAGGACACTTACATGCTGTTCTATTAGACTAACAACTCCTTGAGTATGGAAATCATGCTTTATTCTTCTTGGAGCCTTCTCAGTAGAAAACTGCCTTGCATATGGTAGCTGCTTGGGAAGGGCTTGTAAAAATAATAGGTGTGTGATCTTAGGCAAGCCACTTTCCTTCTCTGGTCATTTTTGAGTTTCTTATCTGTAAAATGAGGAGGTGCACAGGGTTGGACAAGATGATCTTTAAGATTCCTTTCAACTCAAGAATACTTCAACGAAAATAGGAATCTCCCTTGCTAGCTCTGTCACTTCTGGAATTGTCATCTGGGACCAGTCCATGTCCTCTCAAGCATCTAGCCTAACCTCAGAGAGAGCTGTGAAGCAGCCTTCTGTAGTACTGATAGTCCTCCTAGACTTTGATACCCCATGCATGTCTTATCTTGTCAAAAATAAAATCAAATACCTCCACTTTAGACAAGCCAATCCACCAGCCAAAGACTAGAAGGAAAAACACACTCCCATATTCACATGCATATACATATACACTGCATGTGTGTGAACACACATCCTTTGCTTGTGAAAAGGAAATATTGGCTTATACAGGGAGAGCTGATGAATAAGGAAGTAAGAAGAGAACCAAATATATCAGTGATCGTGTGTGTGTGTGTGTGTGTGTGTGTGTGTGTGTGTGTTTGCTTACTTCGGATCCTTAGTTCTTTTCAAATTCCAGTTTTAATCACATGTTGTTGTCCCTTGCTTACTCTCTTTTGCTATTCTTTCCCCTTAGTTAATATTTATAATTTAAACATAGCTGTACTGTTTAGGTGCAAGATAATTTTTATTACAGTTTGTATGGAAGAAACTTAGCAAGATAAAATCATTTTCATCTTATTTCTTAAAAAAAGAAAAAAGAAAGAAAAGAAAAGACATACTGCTCCTCCAACAACATCCTACAGTCTTTCTAAAATAAACCTTTCTTCTTAATTATTCTTGAATGGACATCTCGATCTGTTTCATACAAATGTAAAAGTGTTGATCCTAATTAAGAAAAAAGAAAAACACAAGTAATTAGGAAGAATGTTAAAAGCCTTTGTACAGGGCTTCACAGTTAAGGAAAATATGCTTTACCGTGTATTATTTAATGATGAAAACAACCTATTGGAGGAAGTGGGTGAAGTATTACAATACCCATTTCATAAAATAGAAAACCAAGGCTCAGGGAGGTTAAGTATCCTACACAAAGTTATACACTTAGAAAATGGCTGAGTTCACTTGTAATTCAGGTTTTTTGACTCTAAATCTAATGCTCCATGTTGTAGGAGTCCTAATATTTGATGATATCAACAACAATTTATTTGTTCAATATAGAGGTTTATCCAAGTTTGCAGTTTCCTAGCGGATATAATAAGATTCATTTTACCTGATGAAAAGCTTTTGTTACTATCTTCTTGTATGTCAGTATTAATTTTAGATGGGTGATTTTTGAAAATATGTTGACGCAAGTATTAAGTCCCACTATATCCTTAACCAGGACTTGTGTTGGGGAGCTGAGTGTCTGGTTTTAGTGAACTTAGCCTTGCTGTGGTTTGTACATCGTCAGACTTGTACATGGGGCAGCAGATGTCTCAGCTGTGACATGGAGGATGGTGTGATGGTGTCTTGTTGACCAGGCAGTGGGGACAGAAAGGAGAAAGGGATCCTCATATCCCTGGAACAAAGAATTGGGGAAAGCGTCCTAGAGGAGGCAGAGCTTGAGCTGAGGTCTTAACCAGAAGTAATCTTTTCTGGGGTGGTGGAGAGTGTGGAGCAGGCATTCCAGGGAGAGAAGGTAGTGTGAGCAAATGCATGGAGGAATGACACAGCATGGCGTGTTTCCGGAGATGCCGTCTTTTGTAGCTGGATGAAGGAGCCTATTTCAAGTGAGGATGGAGCTGACATGGAGCAGAAATGAAGGTCAACCTAGCTGGGAAGAATTCACTGGGACCCCCAGTGTGAGGCTCAGACCAGTTCTTGGATTCTCCCTCACAAAGGAAATTCTTGCCAACCTTCTGGGCCATTGGTTCTCAACCCTGGCTCCGTGTTAGAACCCACCCCAAGGTTCTGATTCTGTTGGTCTTAGGTGAGTTCTGGGCCTCCTCATATTAAAAAAGTGCCCCAGGTGATATTAATTAGCTGTTAAATAAAAAATTATTCTGACACTTGTTAAAATAGTAAGGAAGACTTTATTTAAGACTATGGCAATAGGGGACTGAGTGCCATGGCTCACACCTGTAAAAGAGCACTTTGGAAGGCCGAGACAGGAGGATTGCTTGAGGCCAGGAGTTCGAGACCAGCCTGAGCATGAGTGAGACCCCGTCTCTGAAAAAGCAGAAAAACTAGCTGAGCATGGTGGTGTACACCTGTAGTCCCAGCTACTCAGAAGGCTGAAGCAGGAGAATTGCTTGAGCCCAAGAGTTTGAGGTTGCTGTGAGCTATGATGACACCAGAGCACTTTAGCCTGGGTGACAGTGTGATACTCTAAAAAAAAAAGGCTTTTGCAATACGGGAGAGAGATGGAGCTCAACTCTGAATATAGCAAAGCAAGTGGGGATATATAGCAAAGAGCAGGGTGAGGGCCCAGTGGGTGGAAAATTACTGAGAGGAGACATCAAAGATAGGGCTAATGAGACAGCCCGAGGACTTAGACATCATAGTTTGGGGATAAGGGACTTGATCAGATATCAGGGTGAGGGGGTGACTTAAATGATTCTTTGCTAAGACTGGGCTGGGCAGGCCAAAAACAGGATTGGGGTTGGATTGGGAGCAAGATTGAGGTCTCATCAGAAAGAGGGCCCAGAGGAGCCTGGCTTAAAGTTTGGCCAAGGAGAGAGTCTTCGTCAGGACATCGGGACCGAGGCCCTCGGCACTTGGCTGTGTCTGGGGCACAGCCCCCGTTCAAGTGTCATCGCTGTTCACTATTCTGCCTCATTCTTCATTGTGGCTCCCGAACCCTGTTGTGCTTCACAGTGCACGGAGCAGTTGTTCAATAAATATAATATTTGGAGAATGAATGACCTTGAGGGGCCTGTTCAGAGGAGTGAGGAGAGCTGAGGAAATCATGGGAGAAGGGGAAGGTTGGGATGAGAAATAAGGAAGAAAAAAACCAGCCAGTCTTGAACTCAGGGACACTCGCTAGCTCTGCCTGTTGTCAAGTTACCTGAGCTCTCCAAGCCTCAGTTTCCTCACAGACATAATGGTGGTAAATATAATAATGACCTTGGGGGCTGTCGTGTGGATGGAATGAAACAGTGTTTGTCAGGTGTCCTCCACTTTGCCTGGGCCACAAGGGCTGACTTGAAAAAGATACTTAGAAATCACACAATGTCCTACACTATACTTTTGCCCTGCTTCTGATCCAATAATAACAATGGCGATAATAACAATATATACTCTACTTAATATAATATATACCATATTATTTACTTAATATAAAATGTAAATGATACTTTGGATTCATACAAAAACCTTCCAAAGAACACAGCTGGCTTTCCCTTCCCCCATCTCATCTGTCCTTACCACTGTACAAGAGCTGGCACAGCCATGGTTAGGCAGTAGGTTTCTGAGCTTAACTGTCTTGGTTCAATTTCCTGGCTTCATCATTTACTGACCTTGGGTAAGTTATTAGACCTTTCTCTGCCTGAGTTCCCTTATCTGTAAAATTGAGATAATGGTAGTATTACTTTCATAGAGCTGTTGTATGGATCAGATGAATTAAAATACGTAGAACATTTAGGAAAGTACCCAGTAAATGCTCAGTAGTTATTGGCTAAAATTTAGACTTATGGTTCTATATGATTTTCTATCACAACCATAACAAGTTACCACAAACTTAAGGGCTTAAAACTACACACATTTATTATATTACAGTTCTGTAGAAGTCTGACTTGGGTCCCACTGGGCTAAAATCAAAGTGTGACAGGGCTGTGTACCTCTCTGGAGGCTCCAGGGGAGAATCTTTTGTTGTTATTGTGCCTTTTGCAACTTCCAGTGGCTGCCCACATTCTTTGGCGCCCAGGGGCCTTACTGTCTCTGCAAAGCTAGCAATATTGCATTTCGTTGTCCATTCTTCCATAGTCACAGTTTCTCTGACAAAAGCTGGGGAAAGTTCTCTAGCTTTTAAGAGTCTGTGTGGTTTTACTGGGCTCACCCAAATAATCCAGGATAATCTCCCCATCTCAATGTCCTTAACTTAACCAAATGTGCAAAGTCCCTTTTGCCATATAAGGTAACATATTCACAAGTTCCAGGAAATGGGATGTGGACATTTAGGGGCTCATTATTCTTTGTACCATAGGATACATCCATAATAAAAGATTTAACATTGTCCACTGTGATGGTTAGTGTTATATGTCAACTTGACTGGCCAATGGAGTGCCCAGACATTTGTTGTAACATTATTCTTGGTGGGTCTGTGAAGGTGGTTTTGGATGAATTTAACATTAAAATTGGTAGAATGAGCAAAGCAGATGGTCTTCTCTAATGTGGATGGAACTTATCCAATCAGAGCAAAATGGCTGACCCTCACCCAAGTAAGAGAATTCCTGCCACCTGACTTTGACCTTCTCCCACCCTTGGACTCGAACTTACATCCATGGCTCTCCTGGATCTCCAGCTTGCCAGCTACCCAGTTTGGGACTTAGCCTATATAGTGATGGGAGCTAATTCCTTGTAATATCTGTGTATCTGTCTGTCTTTCTATCTATCTATCCATCCATCCATCAATCCATCCTATTTCTCTGGAGAACACTAATACACCTACTGATATGACAGCAATACCATCAATTTTGTTTTTAAACCTGTCAATGAGGGTTTTAGGAGGGCTTGTTCAGTGCTAGGTGCTGGGTACGAGAGAGCAAACACCACAGACCTGGTCCTGTGGAGAACACAGCCTAGTGGACAAATGGACATTGAACAAATGAACATTCACAGATCCGGAATTATAGACTGTGATGAGCAGAATGAAGGAAGTCAGTGCTGTTAAAGAGAGTAGTAGGGGACTGATTTTAGAGTGGGAGTCTGAAGTCAAAGCACATATCATGAAATCTATTGAGTGAGGTTGACATGTATATAAAAAATAAAATAGCAAATCATAGAGCATAATGACTATAATAAAGGTAAGATGTGTTTTTTGAAAACTTTGGTCTGATGACACTTACACATCTACATCTGTGTGTGGATTGCAATGCCTACTGTACATCCAGAGTAACTTAGTGTTCACTTTGCAGTCCAAGGTCATGGAGCCTCCCCTGGAGTGGACGACACCATCTGGAACATGCATCCTCTCTGTAGATATGCTGGGGGAAAGGATTTTGGAGGGGCTTGTATGGGCAGTTAAATACTTGGGCATGGGAAGGAAACACAGCATCTCATTCACTGATTAGAACAGATCCCACAGCTCCACTCAAGTGCAAGGGGACTGAGAACTGGATCCTGGTGTACCTTAGCATCTGTCACACGCTTGGTCACACTTTGTCACCTAGGTCCCACAGCAGTTCTATGCGAGCCCCCGTGTCTCAGAAAATCCCTCATCAAGGCAGCCTTCTCAGCTCCTTTTGAATCACCTCTCTTTTTAGGGATAAGACCACAAGGGTCAAATTCCATCTATTCCTTCCTGTTCCCTGTCATGTGTACAATGTGAAAACAAAACCCCACAATCTGTTTTAGTCATGAAACCTCTGAGCTGTGAGTCCACTGCGAAAGAGTAAAAGGATGATTAAGCACAGGAAGAGCCCTGTTGGGGCTGGATAGCATGGCTCTGTTTTACGATTTGATGTGGAATAATAAATCTCTAAGGTTAGCAATTAGCAAGGCACACATGTTAAGGTGGCGAGGGGGAAACTATTACAATGACTGACCTTGGGAACACAGGCAATAGGGAGGAGAAAGACTAGGACAAGTTCGAGGGACTGGTACACGAACATAGGCAGGAGGTCAGTGACTCTTACCAATGACCTTGTATGATGGGTAATATTATCCCCAATGAACAGTTGAGGAGACTGAGGCTCAGAGAGGTTTCATGATTTGCTCCAGCCTATAAAGCTTGTAAGAGACAGCAGCAGGATCAGGACCCAACTCTGTTTATTTTTTTTTTCTTTTTGAAAGAGATGGGGTCTCGCTCTGTTGCCCAGGCTGGAGTGTAGTGCCACGATCATAGCTCACTGAAGCCTCGAACTCTGGGCTCCCAAGTTTGTTGAACACTAAGAACAGAGTTCTTTTCACAGGGAGGGAAGAGCCAAGTCCTAGGAAAAGACTGACATAAGCCAAAGAGGCCATGCACCGTCTAAGCAGCTATGCGGCCTGTCACATTCCCAGCCCAGCGCTCGGGGAGCCCAGCACTCACTGTCCAAAGCCCCTGGAGAATGGCACTCGGAGGTGTAATAATGTCTTCTTGCATGTGTCCTGTGAGCCAGCATGACAGGTAAAGGTCTCAGCTGCAGCGAGGGATTTCCCATCTGTTGATACTCAAATTCTTCAGCCAACCATTCCAAAATTGAAATGCATATTTAATAAGCTGACTCTCTGCAACAAAGCAATTTAATTCACTGATAATTATGCAGATCGCTGTCTTGCTCTCAGGATGCCAGCTTCACTCACAGTGTCCTCGATTGGGCATATTGCAAACCCCTACATCTGTCTTGGGCATTTACATTCCCAGAGATGTGATCATTATTTTGGAAATGTCAAAAATTAAGAGTCCTGCAAAAGTATCACCTTTCCACTAAGGTTGGCAGATAAAATACAGGATGCTCAGTTAAATTTGAATTTTATATAAACAATGAAGAATTTTTTTGTGTAACTATGTCCCAAATGTTGCATAGAACATGATTTCACTCAATTTTTTTTTTGTTAAATATTTGAATTTTATTGGGCATCTTGTATTTTTATTTGCTGAATTTGGCAACCCTACTGTCCACACCAAATTAAAGGTTTCTAATTGGGCATAGATTTTGGCTAAATCTTCAGCTCTAGGACAGAAGGAACCTTGAGGATATATTCCCTCTCCTCCTGGAAGGACTATGAATTTGGAGAGTGTAGTCCTGCTTGTACTGACCTTATTTTTTTTGGCCCAAAGCAGCCATGTTTATCCCATAAGGTCCAGACACTCAGTGAGAATTGGCTGGCTGGAGTTGAACATGTGAGTCCAGTTGGGCCAAACAGATCTGTTTCTGATTTTTGAATTGGGATTCAAAGAATTGGAATTTCAAGAGAGAGAGCCTGTTAGCCTTTGCAAGTGGCTGGCACAGAGGTGATGGTTCATAAGACACACCCCTATCGCTCCCCAAAATTGTCCCCTTTTCACTGAGCTAGGCTGAGTTGATTTTTGTTAACTTGAAACCAAAGAAGACTTATTTAAGGATGCAAAGCCAAGATGGTGTTTGCTAGAAGCACAAAGAAACCTCTCCTGTGATCACTGTGCCCGTCTCTTCCCCACCCATACAAATCCAACTCATTCTTTGAGACAAAATTAAGTTCCATCTTCTCTGTGAAGCCCTTGTTAATGGTCCAGCACATTTAAAAAAAAACGAAGAATTTTCTGGTTACCAAGGGCTTTCTCAACTGAAATTTGAGTACGTAGAATTCCACCAGAATGGACATGGTAAAGGAGACACTTCTTTTCCAAATGTCCACGTCTCTCCCCTAAAAACTCCACAGGCAGCCAATTCTTTCTTTACCTGAGGCCCCTTCCAGCCTGCACCCTCTGTGAGGTAGGACAAAGAACGCTGTATCGTGATGTAGTGTGTTAGCCTTCTGGTTTGACTTCCACTCTGCCCCATGCTCTGAACAGCTCCCTTGGGATGCACTCTTGCTGCTACTCTCTGCTTTGGGTCTGCATTACTTCTGAGTGGACAAACAGCCATATCTTCCGCCTTGTTCCACTGTAACCTACTCCATATGCTACTACAGAGAAAGTCTCTAATTGACAACACCAATAGACAAAGAGATGGTAGCTTTAAGTCATAGGAGCTTATTCAGAAAATCCCCATGGCCCCAGTAGTCTGTGCCTTACTACCCCTGGAAGGTGCTGTGCAGGGTTATGCCTCTTTTTCTTTGCACATACTCTTCCCCTGGCCTAGAGTCTCCTTCCCTAGCTTCTCTCCTATTCACTCTTCAAGATGCATCTTAAATGTCACTTCCTCTGTGAAGCCTTCTAGTCTCTTTTCCAATCCCTCTGTCACAACTGAATGTGTTCTCTGTGCTCCTCCTGCACTTTGTACATTCTTGTATTACGCATCTATCGCATTGTATTGTACCTGTTTTCACACTTTTCTTACATATCTGCCTCCCTTGCCTAAAGGGCGAGGGTGGTGTCCTCTTGTGCATTGGGCACCTAGCACCATGCCTGGCTCACAGCAGGTGTCCAGATGGAAAGGGTGCTCAGGAGGAGAGTAACGCCTCCCAGTCGTCCCACAGGTTCTTGGCCAAATCATGCATGAGCAGCAGCAGGCAAACAAGAACAGAGTATGAGCTTGATTTTCAGGTACCATAAAACCCCCAGATGAAGGTCTTCTTTGTTAAAAGCTGGACAGGAGAATGGGGCCTCAGGTCCGATGAAGAAAGTAGTGCTTTCTTCTCCCTGTTCCAAATCTAGAATGGCTGGCTGTGCATAGCTGTCTCTAAGTCCACTCACCCAGCCAGCGGCATGGGCAAGGATGGCCAGCTCACACGACAGACAGCAGTGGGCAGATGGTCAGGCACAGAGAGAGGACTGCAGTGACAGAGGACTGGGAAGAGGGCTGTGAGCACAGATGTAGGCAGTGAAGGAGTGTGGTAGCTCCACCTGCCAGTAAAACATGGTCCGATGGTCATCCCAGGTTCTGGCCAGTTACAGGAGCTTGTCTCCTCTTGGCAGCAGCTGTGAAGGGAGGAATAGACAGAGGCAGGAGAAGTGAGGAAAGGGATGAAAGTTCCTCTAATCCTGTTATGAGAGAGAAAATCCAGAGAAGGGCAAAAGGCGCCCCTCCTCCTTCCCTCAAAACCAGAGAACACTTTTCGAGGGAATGTAGAGTCTCTGTGCAGTCTCCTCCTTTCCTTACCCTTTTCCTGTATTCCCTCACCAAAGGATAGTGGTAGAACGTGAAATGAGATCCTGCAAAGGGCCGAATGATCAGATTAGAACACCCGGTAGAAATACTACAGTTTTTTCCTGTTAAAACTGACTGGTAACTTCATAAAATCAAATGATTTTAATCAGTCTTCAAATGACATAAACCAGCAGGTAGCCCTGTTTCAATGATTAAAGTTTGGAGATTGAGAAATTTACTGAGGAAAATATTTATGTCCTGTTCTGATTGTGGGCTGTATCCTCTCATGGGAAAAGCCCGTGTGTTTTCAGAGATGCAGACATCCCAGAGAGGCTCCATCGGGACTGGAGGCCAGCCAGTCTCCCAGAGTTGCTTGATCTCACGGCCTTTCCTACTAGAGAAGAATAAAAAACTTATCTGGACAAGGCAACTAGTTGGGCTATGCCCAGCTTTCTTGGCGCCTCTCTGCTATCAGAGCGTCCCTGTAACACATGAGCACTGTATTAAACCTTTATTAAAACTCTTATTAGGTCATATCATACATAATGGTTTATGTATGTGTGTACCTGCTTGTAAAAATGACTTCACAATACACCATGGTCAGTTTTCTATTACAGTAAATATTCTTGTATAAAATCATTTCGAGGGGTTGCTGAGTGTTCCACTGTGGGGAGGAACTGTGGTTTAATTATCTACTCTCCTGTGGTTGGACCTTTAGATTGTGTCCAGTTTTTCACTATTATGAACAATTCTGAAAATGAAAATTCTTCAGCTTTATTTTTGTATACATCTATGATTATTCGCCTAGGATAAATTCTTTGAAGCAGAATTGTTAAGTCAAAGAGTATGCAGACTTCGGAGGTTTTGTGACAGATAGTTGGCATATTTGACATTTGGTTGTACGGTAATCCTTGTCGGCCGTGGCCTGTTTCTCTGAAATATGCCATGACTGGGCAATGGGGCCTTCAGCATCTCATGGCCTAATTGATACGTGACTTGCTTCCTTCAGGGGTCCCCAGTGGGGTTGAGAGCTCCAGTTGCCCACACAGATAACTCTTTAATTCTTACACCCTTTCTCCTCCCTTTGTCACTTCTTGCACTTCCTTGTTTGTCTTCCTGGGATCACTTCCCAAATAAATTGCTTGTATCCAAGTCCTTACCAGAGTCTGATTTTGAGGGAATGAACACCAAGTTTATGGAACCAAACTAAGTCACGTGGGACACACTGGGGGAGGACCCACGCTGCTTCGGTGAGCAGTGGTGGTGGTAGTAGTCGTGGTTGTTAAAGTAATGATCATAATATTAAAAGTAGTAACAGTGTCACCACTTGCCGTGTGCACACTGTGTGCCAGGCACTGTAAGCTTTTTGTGTGCATTGGCATGATCCTCGGAACTCACAAGGTGTGTGCTATCTACTATCATCCGTTTGGTGGATGAGGAAGCCAAAGTGTGTAGGAAGAGGCAGAGCTGGGATTTGAAGTCTGACTGGGATCCCCACCCTGAGAGAAGACACATCTGTGCTGAGGCTTTGATGAGGGGGTGTGTGGGGTTTTCCAGGTGAACAAGGGCAGAGGGACATCTCAGGCCGATGGAGGGGCGGGAATGAAGGCATGCAAGGACACAGTGGGTCTTGCCAGGGGTTTGGAGGGAAACCGGGATGTGTCGGGAAGGGTCTGGATAGAAAGGACAGCAGCAGCTGTAGCACTCGATGGGGCCAGGCTGTGATGGACTCGGTTTATCCTGCTGAGGACTTTGGGCTTGGAGGTGTTGGGTGGCCCACTGTGAAGACAGACATGACACGCTCAGACCCTGCGGCAGCGTGGAGAAGGGAGAGTAGCAGGAGAGGCGGCAGGGCATCCAGTTAGCACGCGGTTGTGATGGGACTTGCCTCCGCACTGCCCCTCGCCCCACCGCCTCAGCGGAGAGGGATCCCGCTGGCTGGCAAGTGAGCTGAGTGGCTCCCCTGGGATTATTTTTTTTAGCAACTGGCTGTTCTTCATACATGTGAGCCAGGTTTGCAAAGCAGCCCACAGACTGTCCTGATCTAAAAATAAGACATGTCTGTGTCCATTCACCCCTCCCCCACTGCTCCAGGTGCAGCCTTTTCTAGAATCTAGACAGCCAGAGAGATAGCCTGAAGCCTGTGCAGGGACAAGGGCGGGGGGATAGGCAGAGGTGGAAGGGTGTGGACGGGCACTGACAGTTCTGGGGGATGTAGGTGGTGGCGTGGTGAGAGCTTCAGCTGGACAGTTGGGCAGGACCTGGAGAGAGGGGACCTACATGACACGGGGAAACTGAGGCCTAGAGATACAAGCCTGGGTCTTCTGACTTCTTTCAGTTACACGGTCTCACCCTAAGCCCGTTGCTTTAGTTATTCCTGTTGCCTAAAAATGTTCTTTTGCAAAATGTGGTGGCTCTCGTCTGTAATTACCGGCACTTTCGGAGGCTGACATGGGAGGGTTGCTCGAGCCCAGGAGTTCCAGACCAGTTGGTCAACATGGCAAGATCCTGTCTCTACAAAAAAATAATAAAAAAAAAATTAGCCAGGCACAGTGGCTCACATCTGTAATCCCAGCTACTGGAGAGGCTGAGGTGGGAGGATCCCTTGAGCCAAGGAGTTCCAGTCTGGGCAACAGAGCAAGATCCTGTCTTTATTAAAAAAAAAAAAATTCTTTCCCCAGGGAGTCACTGGAGCACTCCCCATTTCCTTCAAATTTTTGTTTGAAATCTCCCCTTCTCAGTGAGACCTACTGAGACCTAATATTGCAACTGGCTCCTGCCTAACTTCCACTGTGTCCTGTCTTTTGCCGTAGGATCTGTCACCTTTAATATATAATACAAGGTCATTAACTTGTTTCTTCTACCCCTGCCCTACTTCCCCCCCTGTTAGCTCCTCAAGGGCAGGGCTACGTCCACTTCGTTCGCTGATTCTCCTTTTCTAGAAGGTGCCTGGCAATGGCATGTGCTCAATAAGTATTTGCTGGACTAACCATAGCGCATGTGTTTCTCTTCATGGCTGCCTTTAATGTCAATTTCCAAGTAGTCTCCTTGATACAAAATGTTAAGGGGTTTGTAAATACCACAAAAAGATGATGATGATGGGAATGATAATTTTTAACTAAGGGCCACAATCAAATTGTAAAGGAAGAACTTAAAAGCCTGTACATCCATCCTCAAACATTCGGTGGATTACTTCTCTGGAAACATTGGTCTAAGCATCAGGACTCTAGGCAGCTCTGTCCAATAAAAATATAATACAAAGACACATATATACTTTAAAATTTTCCAGTAGCTACATTAAACATATAAAAATAAACAGACAAAATTAATTTTAATAATTTACTTTCTTGAATCCATCATGACCAAATAGTATCACTTCAACATGTAATAAATGTAAATATGATTAATGAGATATTTTGCATTCCTTTTTTTTCTCCCTAAATCTTTGAAATCCAGTGTGTATTTTATACTTATAGCATATCTCGATTTGGAATTGCCACATTTTAAGTCTCAATAGCTACAGAAAGTTGTGGCTTCCATACCGGACAGGGCAGTTCTAGAGGGGAAGACATGCCCTTTCTAGCAGTTTCCATGTGAGCCAGTGACCACAGCATGGTGGTAAGTCCAGAAGTAGCAGTAGGAACTGGATAGCAAGAGGAGACTAAAGCAGATGTGATTAGTCTGTTGGAGGGGAGAGAAATTGGAAAGACATAAAAAATCACGTTACGTGAGAATATATAATTCACGCATAAATATGGAAACATGTTCAGCTTTCTCTCTTGTAAAGGAACGAATTAAACGAGTGTCAAAGTTTTATTTTACACAATTAAATTCATAAAAATGAAAACTAATGAGATTGGTACACTTATGAGGGCTGGTGGTGGTTACAGTGGGACAACCCTTTTGGAAAGCATTTTGGAAATATGTTTCAAGCCCCAAAAGAAGGCTTTATATTCTTTACTCCATAAATGTCATTCTGGAAATTCATCCTCAAAAACAATTTGAAATGAGGAGAGAAAAGATAATGCATGGCATTTTCATTTTCATTTTCATTTTACTTAATAAGCAAAAAAACCAGAAATGACTTAAAGGGACAATAAAAGGATTGCCTTATTTGGAAGAACAGCTCAAAGAAAATGGACCAACATGGGAAATGCTATTGTTGTAATAATAAGGGAAAAGAGTTGAACACAACGTTATATCTATGTAGGGCGTAAGGATCTGTGAAGCTCCTAGCCGTCTACCGTGTCTGGCGTGAGAATCACTATCCAATAGGACTCCTCTGAACAAGGAGCTACATCTGGGTTTTAACTGGCCAGG
Organism: Avahi laniger; assembly: GCA_963575035.1. Classification (NCBI taxonomy): domain Eukaryota; kingdom Metazoa; phylum Chordata; class Mammalia; order Primates; family Indriidae; genus Avahi; species Avahi laniger. The sequence continues at coordinate 25,625 of CAUYSK010100033.1, forward strand.
ACATTGCTTTAAAAAATCTATTTAACTTGAGTGACTTTAAGTGAGGCATCTACACTCCAGTTTGCCTCAGTCCCTGATAGAGGTTGATCTGTGTCTCCCGAAAATTAGTACATTGAAGTCCTAACCACCAGCACCTCAGAAGGTGACTGTATTTGGAAATCGTCTTTAAAGAGGTGATTGATTAAGTTTAAATGAGGTCATTAGGGTGAGCCCTCATACGGTCTGACTGCTGTTCTTATAAGAAGAGGAAATTTGGGCACAGACACACACAGAGGGAGGACCATGTGAGGACACAGGGAGAAGATGGCCATCTATAAGCCAAGGAGAGAGGCCTCAGGAGAAACCAATGCTGCCGACACCCTCATTTCAGTCTTCTACCCTCCAGAACTTTGAGAGAATGAATTTCTCTTGTGTAAGCCACCCAGTCTGTGGATCTTTCTCATGGCTGCTGAGCAGACCAAGACAGTGACCCCTCTGCCCTTGGGTTCCACCCTGTCACTTTATGTTTCTAACCTGG